>JBBMKE010409696.1:0-11727 GCA_037834125.1 Lippia alba | reverse complement strand
TTAATACATTATATCTAAACTTCTCATAAATATATATATATATATATATATCATTAAAAAAGTTAAATTTTAATTATACATTTTTGTTATTTGAGTATATAACTCAATATTGATACATTATATCTAAACTTCTCAGAAGACTTAATAATAATAATAATAATAATAATAATAATAATAATAATAATAATAATAATAATATACAGCCGGCTAATAATTGATAGCATAAAGCAACATCACCTTAATCAATTTGAATGTATTATTCTAATTAGTATTTCATTTTCCAATAACATTATATTTTATACATATATTCCACCGCGTATTTTGGGTTCTCGCTTTGCCCATCAAATATGTAATTAGATTGAGATCTTTGACGGATTTACTTCTAAAAAATATATATTTTGTAGAATAATATTAAATATATCAAAATTTCAAATTAAAATTGAAATCAATCTCTATGTGCCTGTGATGTATTTCCACACTTATGCACATCGACTCTATCTGGATGGCTAAGTGTCTGAAAGAGAGACCAATTGTTAATTCTATTTTCTGGTTTAGTATAAGGAGATGTATTGATAATAGTAATACTGGCCATTGATAATAGTAATACTGGCCATGTTATGTTTCTTCACTTTCATATGGCCACAAGCCCGTTAAAATATTGGCGTATAGCCTACAGGGATGATTCCCACTTGAATCCCTTTATATTATTTTTTAGATATTTGAGCATTCATAACATATAATCTTTGGATTATGATTTCTTGTCTTTATACTTGGTTTTGATCGATTAATATGGGGATGAATTCTCGTCAAAATACAATACGGCTCTTGTGCCCTTTCTTTTTTTCTTTTTTATTAAAAAAAAAAAGAATATTGCAACATTGACTACATATTGGTTGACAAGGATCAATCGAATTTAAGTTTTGATTGACAAGTAAATAACTTGGTGAAAAAATTTTAAATTTGTAATAGATAAATTGCAAATTTTAATCTCATTAAGTTATTGGGTGATTAGCAATCATTATTTTTTTTCCTACAAAAAAATAAGTTTCATTTGATCCTAACTCCCTAATCCAATTTTTTTCTTTTTTTCTTTTGTTTTTTGAAACCTAACCCAACCACATATGGATTGTGAATATTTCATTGAATACAACAGACAACGACAAATAATATTAGTGCATATGTTATACATACGCACGCTAGTTTCAAGTTTTCAAATTATTTTGTCTTTATGTTTTTCAATTACTCTTCAAGTCTTTAATTCAAGTCTTCAAACGGACTATGGGCTTGAAATCCGGCTACTAGCAAGCCACCTCTAGTTACGATCTTTAAATTCGGCTACGACAAAATGCTATAATTTTTGAATATTTTATAATGGGAAAATTGCATCCAGGTATCCTCTATTATGCAAAATTATCACCAAAAACCCTGTCATAAAAAAAAAACCTCAAACTCTGAAAATCCCTCTGTTTTTAAAACTATGTATCCAAAACCCCGCGACCGGTAAGTGTCACTCACGCGCGTTGACTAAGAGTATGATAGTCATTTTGTCACCTTTTCGAAGCTGAAATGTCCTTTATGCCCTTGTATTAATCCCTTTAATTGTTAGTCTTCTTTTTCAAATTTTAAACTCAATTGTGGGTTTCCTTCTTCATCCAAGCTCTGAAGAAACACGATAATGGCTGCCTTTAGGACGTACGCTGAGAAGAGGTTGAAGAAACTGAAAGCTGATCTCAAAGTTCATGACTCACAGACTCCTAGCTGTAATTGCGATATGAAGGCTGTAATAAAGGTGGTTGAATCATCGAACAAACCCTCGAAAGGCCTCTTGTATTACTCTTGCAGCTTTTCCAAGTGTGGATTTTTTCGGTGGGTGTATCCAATACAAGTTAAGTGGGATGTCGTTGGTGATGAATGTAACTATGAGAAAGCAGTTTATGATGGTGAGGATGAATGTGAAAGACCTTCTACTTCTAGGGTTTCTCAATTTGGGACATCTAAAATTAGAATGGAAGAAAGACAAAATTTTAATTTCTTGGTTATATGTATGGTTTGTTGTTGTTCTTGGTAATTCTTGTGTTGAAATAATGTATGAAAGTGTAAAATGGATGTTGTGTGTAAGATCTCACTACTAGAAAAACTGGATTTTACGACGCCTAAAAGCGTCGTGAAAAGGCCCTAAAAATGAGTTGCAATAACATTTTGTGACACCGTTAGGCGTCTTAAAAGGTACCTCTGTAATGACGCTTAAAGTCGTCACCTAAGGTGCAATGTTGTGACGTCTTTTTGTGTCTTATTTTGAACAACAACTATCATAACTAACACTTTAAGGCGTCTCAATATGTCCATATAATGACGCCTACGTGCGTCTTAATAAATTCGGCCTATTGTGACATTCATGTGCATCACAAAATCGCTATTGTTATGAAGCTTAATGTAATCACTAAGGCACATTGTTGCGACGTTATTTTGTGTCTCAATTTGAAGTCCAACTACCATAAATAACACTTTTGTTAACGCTTTAATACGTCTCAATATGTAATTACAATGACGCTTATGTGCATCATAATACATTCTGGGTATTGTGACATTCTTGTGCATCTCAAAAATTATCATTTTGTGACACGTTAATTTGTCACCCAACAAAATTTGATCTATTTAAAGTGAATTTTTGGACAATAATAGGCGTCACAAGATATCAATATCATGACGCTTCGTATGTGTCAATACTACTTGAATATTATTATTTTCGTAATTTCTAATAATAATTATAGATAGTGCAATAAATTAAATGAAACTCATCATTCAAGCCTAATTAATTAAAACTTATTTAATGACAAAATTGGAAGCCAAAATATAACAGAAAATAGGAAAGCTTACATTTCTTCAATCATCAAATGTCATCAGCCCAAAATGTAACCAAGTTTCACAAGAAGTCAGGCTAATTTAAACAACTAGAGTCAAATGCTCTATTAACATCACAATATATTCTTGCAACTAGAGTCAAAATACCAAAATACCAAAAGGACTAACATATATTGCCTTTAGACTTCAAGACAAAATATCTACCTGTACAAAATACTAAGTGATCCTTGATTTGAATCTTCTTACCACTCTCCATCCACAACCACCTATATAAAATGAAAATATTTAGTTAGCACATGAAATTTACAAGATTACTTTAACGAAGGAAAAAAACCAGATTAGCACATGATAATTACCAAGTTCTTGGGCCATGCCACCATCTCGCCAATGGAATCACCAATAGTTTTCATATTCGACATAGGTTGAACCAAATCCTCATCGTATTCCACTGCCACACTTACAACAACTTCATACCAATTGTTTCCCAATTGTACTTGTCCAATGCGTTTTGATGGATCTATGCTTTGAAGATGACCAATGGCCACAGTTTTGCTCGAATCAAACACGCTCTTCAACTACACCTTTGCACCAACCTTTCAAAATAATTTCAAAATGAAATTACAACTCAAAAAACTTTCAACTGCTCGACATACAAATGCACACATTTGAGAAATAACAAATCTCAATACAAAATTTCCTACAATGCGCAATCGATGAAAAAGATGAAATATCTAGCATCACATTATGGCTGATCTCTTGTTAGAACCGAAGTCCGCCAGCAAGCCCGACCTTACTGTTTCACTACGCATGAGAACGCGAGAAACAAAAAACAAAACTCCGATATGGTAATGTACCCACTGTTCTAAACCTTTCTCGAACAAACAGCACAATGAAATATGAAACCATATAATCTTAAAAACCGAACACCTAAACGCTTGTCAACAGTGATATTCTGAAACAAACACAGAAATGAGAGAAAGACCTACCCCAAAACTCCATTGCCGAGAAAATATGCGAGCAGGGTTCAGAGAGAATGACACGAAAAATGATTCCAAAATAGAAATACCACTCCAACATATATTGTGGAATTTTCAAAAAAAAAAAAAATGAAGTTGATATTCGCTGTGATGGGGATCATTTTTTTGTCGAATTTTTCTAGAAAATAATTGGAGTTGAGCTTGTATTATACCTGGGCCCAACCCAAGTTTTAATTTTCTGAAACTTTGGCCCATATACATATTAAGGAAAATAAAATGATTAATAATTAAGGAATATATATTAGAAATTTAAAATAAACAGAACAGCTTATGAGACTTGACAGTAGTCGTAGCTGAGTGAGGAGGACTGAATCAGAATCGTCATGGATCTTAGCGCACCCTCACACCTTCATGGACGTCGGTAACTCCGCTTTCCTCTATCTATTTAGAACTATTTGTTTCATTTTTTTCTGGGTTTAGAACTCACAAAAAAATATTGTTTAACAATAAAAAAGACAACAATATAAGTTCAGATCTGGATCTAAAAGACATCAACATATTCATGACCTCCATCGAGTTTATTTCCTTCTTACAGCTACCCTACTTCTCACATTTTGAAAGGCTTCTTGTTCAGTGGTTCTCTTATTCCTGACCCTTGTTGGTTGTGGTTGAGTACTTGCAGCAGGTGCTTGAGTTCTTGGAGCAGCATCTTGAGAACTTTGATGAGCAGTTCCATCAGTTGTAGCAAGAGTAGGAGTGGACTGTAAAGGCTATGCAGTAGCAGTAGGATGGAATGTGAAGGTTGTGTAGGTAGCCTTTGTGGAAGTCTGGATCTTGGTACGTCAGATATAGAACCTGGATCTTGTGCTAGTGAGGGGACTTGTGTTTGGGAAGGGGTTTGTGCTTGTATAGCAGCCTTCTTTGTAGCAGCAGCGGCAGATCTTCTGGCAGTTTCCCGTTGCCTCTGAATGTTTAAAACTCTCCTTCTTCCTCGTTAGCTTGGAATCTAGAAGATGAAAGGTATTAATTATGCAACATAAATAGTACATTATAATTAACTACAATAGCTAATGGATAGGGTCTTCAGCTGACAGAGTCCAAGGGTGTTATCCCAACCTGTGAAACAAGGGATTCATGTTATTAAGACTGCTAAAAAATAAATAAAATTTAGAAAAGATAAAATTAATACGTTTACAATGTAAAATCAGGAATTAGGGTGGGGATTGTTCTTATAAGTCTTGACATTATGACCAAACCCAAAACATCTGGAGCAAGTGTGAGTTAGGCCTGCTCTAGTGCTTGTCACCCCTTCATTTGCACTCTTTCTTCTTGTTTTTTTTGGCCTTTCCCTCTTTATGGTATAAGCTGGACCCGTCAAAGTTGCATGTCCAATTCTGATGTAATATTTTCTCCCACCAACACCACGTACTATATACCTATATGCAGTCTGGTATGCAGGTTTCTTGTATCAATCATTAATGTAAGCATCAACAGTTTTCCTCTTGTTATGCAAGGAGTAACATGGCAACAAGGATAACCATTAAGCTGAAAAAATCCACAAGAACATGTGGCCTCGTCCAATTTCATAATGAATTGATCATCAATAACCTGCACCTCATACTCATATCCGCCCGCCTATTGAGCAACACACCCCACGACCAAATCTATTTGCTTGTTTACCTTTTTCATCACATTTGGGCACACTACACCATCATAACCGTCCACACCTACACTTTTTGCTGCCATTCTATTCATGATCCTCAACCTAATTCACTCAAACATGCTAACTACAGCTTTCTCCTTAGAGGGTAAGATTAAATTGTTCCAAGATTCACAAATATTATTCACTAAAACATCAAACTTACAAGTTTGCCTAAAAAAGGCCCTTGACCAATAATCTGGGTGTAGGGCAATCAACCAATCATATGCAGTCACTTGTCCATCTTGCATGCTTGGATCAACCTTCTTGATTTTTTGCATTATTTCTCTTCATTCATTCCTATTAGATGCAGCAACAGCTTTCTAAAAAAGGCTCTTCAGTTATGTTCCCTTCTATTTCACACTGAAATTCTAGTACATATGTCTTAAACAGTACCTATATTTGGTAGCATAAAACCAAAATCATCTGTATACTTTCCACATAATTATTGTTTGAAACAACCCTATGATTATCAAAATCAAAACCTAAAACCCTATGTTATTAAAAATCATCTGAAAAAACCCTGTTACACTTTAGCCTCAGGTGCAATCATTCACATGAACACATATTCCAGATGTATTTGAACATTGATATAAATACAATATTCCATATTTTCAGCAGCATTCAGACATTAACATGAACACCATTTCATAGCATTTAAACAAAATTCCAGATTCACAACATTTAAACACCCTATACTGATTTTATAAGCACATTTCGCAACATATATTGCATATTTACAACAACATTTACACATTGACATGGACACCATTTCACAACAAAATTCCAGATTTACAACAACATTTAAAACATATATACCAGTTTCATAACAACAATTTTTAGATGAAAATTGACTTATATTGTTACCTGTGTTCACATTCAGGTGCAATCTCATTTAGAGCATCCAAGAGCCCTTTCTGCCTATCACTGATGAATGTCCATCTTACACCATTTTTACCACCCAAGTCATGCATCAGGATCTCAAGAAACCACTTCCAGGTATGACTGTTTTCATTCCTAACATAAGCAATAGCTATTGGCCATAGATTGTCATTGTCATATTTACGAATTGCTGATAAAAGTTGTCCACCTTGCACAGTCTTCAAGAAGCACCCATCAAGGCCAATTAATGGCCTACAACCATCAAGAAATCCCTGCTTTATTGCAGCTAGACTGTAATACACGCAATCAAACCTTGGTGGTTCTAAGTGTTCTTGTTTCTTCAGAATGATCATGCTTCCTGGATTTCTCACCTTTACAATCTCACAATAGTCCCAAAGTATCTCAAACTCCTTCTCATACTCACCTCTAACAACATCCATTGCTAATTTTTTGGCCCTTTGAGCAACTGGATATGTGATCCCAACACCAACTGATGTCCTTTGCACAATGTTCTAAGAAATGAAATTTTTAATTTTTTTATTTAATTATTTTGAGACGAATGTAGTGACAACTATGTTTGTCACAATAGAAGGTGATGTTGTGACAAAAATATTTTTCATAATAAGTGGTCATTTGACTGGGCCTTTAGTGACAAAATAGAATTGTAGTGACAATACATATATACTGTTGTGACAATAAGTTTGTCGCAAGAATGGAGTTTATCATGACAAAATAACGTTTGTCACAAACCTATTGTGATGAAAGTCAAAATTGTCGTCTGGGACTTTATACGACGGGTCTGTTGTGACTACGACTGTGACAAAAATAATCGTCACAATAGATCTGTTGTGACAAAATTATCATATTTTGCGAAAAATTATTTTGTCACAAAAAAGAGTTTTTTTTGCAGTGTGTCCTTTGCACAATGTTCTATAAAGTATGGATTCTAACATCAGAATTATCTCTAATAGTATGCTCAATCCTTTCAGCTACATATGCTGCAGTGGCTCTCCTGTTTTTCCTTGGTCTAGCACAAGTATGCTCCTCTTTCAATGTTTTCACTTGGAAAAGAGGGGAATCCTATTTGTAGGAGGCATGGATCCTCCACTAACACCCTTCTGCGGCGCATACTGCTATCATCCTCACCTTCTCATACTTGATGAAGTCTAGTACAAATCCCTTGCGCACACTCCAATCTGCAAGCCCTTCTTTGTACTTGTCAACACCATCAAAACAAAGCCCAACATGGAACTTCAAGTTTTCAATGCTGTCACCATCCCTGAAGATTGCAAACCTTGGTCCCTCATGGTCAGATTCTGGGGGAATGTCAAAGTTCTCATCCCCCTCTGCATCACTGTACCATCTTGCACCTTCATTGACTGCAGGTGCTTCCTTCTCCAGATTTGTCCCTATGTAATTCTTCTTACCTTTTGACTTCTTTCTTCTCATTTCAGCTAACTTCTTCTTCTTTGCTGTTTTACTTAAGTCTCTCTAAGCAAATATGTCATCCTCTTCAAAACCTTCAACATCACTGTATGCATCAGAAGGAACATCATCTTCACTTGATGTCTCACTTTCCTCAGTGTCTGACTCATCTCATTCATCATCATCACGTGGTGAATTTTCAGGGTCATCTGACAATTATAATTGACAAACTGATTAGATTACATATAACATCAATAACAGTTAACAAATTTATTAAAATACCTGATGTGGTGTTCATCATTTGTTGTCTAAACTCTTCAGCCATCTCTGGACATGGTTCAATGTCACTACCATGTTCAATTTCAACTTCATCCTCAATGTCTGCTTCATGTTCGTCATTGACATCTTCCATATGAACTTCCTCATTATCAGCTGCATTGTCAGTGACAAGTCCAGTCTCAGTGGCATCTTCAATCCCCACATCAATGTCATCATCTTCATTGTCACCTTCTTCATTTAAATTAGTATAATTTTGATCTTTCAATGATAATTCACAATAATTAGAAGATGGTTTAAACAATAAAACCTTTGCAAATTGAACATAACAGTTACATGTATACATGTGGCATTGTTCATTCTAACTCTGTTCCATTTCTAGCTTCATGGTCACTTTGAAATACAAAATTTGCAAAAAGATCCTCTACTTCAGGTGTTGTTTGAGTAGCATGAGGTGTGGATGAAGTAGGATCACAAGTATGCATCTCTCTAGGAATGTGTTCTTCTTGTGTAACACCTTTTTCTTCAGCCATATGTTCCTATTTCTCCATGACTTCTTCAAATTCCACTTCAATCTCAGGTTTTTTATTTTCTCTCAAGTATAAGATAGGTTGCCCTTGATCTGCTGCTATCGCCGTCATCGTAATATCATTGCCATCAGTGTCCAAAACACATATTGGTGTTGGAACTTTCACGGAGTATATTATGAACACACTTTGACCCTGTTGTTCATCCTGCATGTGTACATATGCCCATTCATTGTCAAGGGGCTTCAAACCATTATTCAAATTATATCCGGGCTCCAAGTAGTGGAACTCAACAACCATCCCACCTCCACCACACATTCGATAGTAATCCATAAGCTTCCTTCTAGAAAAATAGTCCAAGGTTATATAATTACTTCTGAATCTCCTTCCACCAACATACTTTTGATCCCGGTTAGGAATCTCTAGAAAATACCCACCAATCCACAAATTGATACGATGGACCATTATGTAATAAACAATTTAAAAACAAAACACTAATTAGTTTCCTTGTAATCGTTCCTCACTAAACAGTAGAAACCACATTTCTACTCCAGAAACCCTAGTTCCCAAAGTAGATATACAGATGTTCCACCATGTATAAAAATAGAGAAATTTGCAGCAACAACATGTCTAAATCACAATGAGAGTAAAAAAAAAGTTCATAAAACCCTAACTTCAGAAAAGACTTTGAGTGCACGAACAAAAACAGTGAAATCTCATACCCATGTCCAGAAATTACAGCAGAAACGAAGTAATGCTAAGATTAGAGTATACCATTTACTCAAAACAAGGAAAAGGGCAATCTTCAACCCACTGATTTCTCAAATACTTACTGTAAATGTCCACTCAAAATCGCTGAAACTTCAAAATCCTTCTTTCTTTAACAACTTTAACAACAAATCCACAATGCAGAGCGATTTACACTGATTAATTGCGTAGGGTTTGGGTGAACAATGTCTGGGAATTTTTTGCCTCCAAGATGTTGAGAGTAATAAATGTTGTTTTGAAATGAAATGGGAATGGAATTGTCTGGGTTATAGGGTGAGGGCATTATAGGGTTTTTATTTGTTTTGTTGACCAGATGGGGGTAGGGGCGAATGAGTTTATTTTATTAAACACCGAATTTTTTGTGTCATTTTTTTTCACAGGGTTTTTGATGATGATTTCAAATAACACAGGGTTTTTGGGGTTGTTAGCTCATTTGATAATTGCACCAAACTGTAAGTAATCATAACATTTTATTCTGGAATTTGATTTTTCCTCTAAAATAGACAATGCGGTTTTTATTGGTCAAATTCAGAAAATGACAATCAAAGAAGTCTTGCTATGATTTTTTTCCCATTAAATCTTTTATTTTTTCTAAATTTTTTATTTTATTCATTTGTATTTACGTATCCTGTAATTTTATTTTTAGGCAAACAAATATCATAAACCATCATCATCATCTTAATCAATGCTAAATTATCATGTCAATTAATGCCTTTGATGGTGTCGGAATTGAGATAGAGAAGATCAAATACCATACATCATATATTTGTGAATGAGAAAGACCATCATAGGCTGATTGGAGCCTCAGGAACTGGGTTCCCAATTGAGCATAGATTCTAACAGCTAGGGTAACAACGAAAAAGATAAAATGGTGAAGTTTTTAGAGCTTGAAATAGGCTGCAATGGAGTTTTCCAGTTCAGAGCAGGTATAGCTTGTGAGTGAAGAAAGACTTGAGGAATATAGGAGTGAACTCCTCTATTTATAGGTTAAGGGTAAGGGCTGTTTAGTAATACTACCCATGTGGTTCTGGAAGAGTGTTTCCCTAGACACGTGACGAGGCGTGAGGGCTTGAAAGTGACATGCGTGTGTCAGGCCCACCTTTTAGGTGGTTACACACAACAATGGTGCCAGCGGTAGTTAAGGAATTAATCCCTAGAGCGAGGAGGCCCCTTTTACCCATGTACTCGAGCGTAGATGATGCTCGAGGTTTGCTCCTGGGAAGGATGGTGACAATGTCGGTTCAACGAGCGTACTGGATTCGAGGGTAGGAACCCTGGAGCCAGACTCCCCAGGAGGGAGGGCTCCCGAGCGAGCTCAGTACCGAGGGTGGAGAATCCAACCAAGGAGAGAGTGAGTGGGGATTCTCACGCAAGCGTGCTTTTACGAGCATGATGGCTCTTAGGCTCTCCGAAAATAGGGGAGTATCGCTCAGATCATGACACGTGTACGGCGCAGATCCGAGCGGTATTTTGTGCCATCAACCTTATTTATTATTTAATATCATACAAATTGGGGACGGAATCAATGGGTGAGTGAGGTGACCCCTTGAATTTTTTTTATTACAAAATTAATTTCAAAATATATTGTGTCCTGATACAAGTGTGCCACGACGTATGGGACAATTTAAGCGTATCGCCTGTATAACTTGTTTATGTTTGGTATATTCCTATAAGATACATTTTTTTTCAAACGGCGGTGAAATTTAATAAATCACCAAAAATTAAAATATACAAAAGAAACAATCGAAGAAACTAACACATGCTCGAGGGTGCAATTTTAATAAATTTGTGGACTATTATATTTGCTCCACATTTAATATAACCAAAACTAACATTTTCGAACCTAAAATTAATACATTTAATGATCAAGAGAATACAACAAACAAAGGAGAAAACTCTTTCCATCAACGCAATCAACTTAATTCCAATGTAACCACTAAAATCTCAATGTTCGCAAATTCTTTAGCAATTACGATTAAAGATTGAGTCATACAGGTTGACTCATGATAATATTTGTATCACCCCACACGAAAGGCACCACAAGCTCCGCGCCACAAAACTAGCTCACACATGAAATAGGTAGTCCAAGCATGAGCCGGTCTCATAGCGAACGGGTGACAAATTAAAACAAGTCCCTGGCTAGGCGGAATCTAACCCTGTACCAATTAAAATTCAAGAACAAGACGAGTGCAATGCGGAAGCAAATGAAATAATTAATAACAACTAGAGCTCATAGGCTCAACATCAATAAATGCAATGGGCTACGAGCCCTAAGTAAAACAAGCATACAATGGCCACGGGCCTAAAGTAA
>JBBMKE010409686.1:0-11728 GCA_037834125.1 Lippia alba | reverse complement strand
CAAAACTAATTACGAAAGGTCCCAAAACATAAATAAAATATTCAAACAAGTCCAAGAATCACATAAGTCACGTATGGCAAGCTCGGGAATTCAAATTCACAAAATACAAAATACAAGATTAAGCACATAATTCAAATAACACATAAGTTCACATTGTTCAAGTAGTACAAGGGATCAAATAAAATACGAAATTAAACTCACACTTATAGCGTACCTGTACGTGTGAACGAGCGGGGTGTTACAGAAAGGGAGGCAAGATTCCCCTTTTGCGACGCCATTATTGACGCCAAACTTGAGGACAGGGTCCCTGCAAATTTCCCCATTTACAGCGGGAATTCCGACCCTATCAAACATTGTTCCAAGTTTGAGGCCTAAGTCAGACTATACGGCCACACAAAGGTGATATGGGCAAAGATTTTTGAAACCACGCTCGAGGGCCCGGCCCAAGACTGGTTCGAGAGGCTCGCTCCTCACTGCATCCGTGACTACAACGACCTGTCACAGAAATTCAAAGCCCACTTCTCCTCCATATCTAAGGTCAAACTCCCCTCCACCTACCTCTACACCATCGTTCAAGAGGAGGGGGAAAGCCTGAGACACTTCTTTTCCCGCTTCAACGAAGCGCTAGTCAAGGTCGAGCATCCCGATATCGAAGTGCTCACCCAAACCCTCAATGGAGCGATCCGGCACAAGGACTACGCCGATGACATGATCCTCAAAGAACCCCAGAACATGGAGAAAGTCATGGTCATCGCACGCAAATATATGTGCCCGGAGGAGGGTAAGGCCAGCAATCAAGCCCAGGCCTGGAGAAATGAGAGGCGGAGCAACGAGCAGCACCGTGACTGCCACCCGCGCTCCGACCCTCCCTGGCTCTCCAACATAATAGAGTAGCACCTGAAGAGGGAGTGAAGAAGAATTATATTGCCCTGGCATGCCCGATCGAGGAGATTTACGAGGTCATGGACCGCGGGCTACTAAAAAAGCCCAAACAATTGAAGGAAACCAAGAAAGCCAAGGAGTCCGGTAAGAGATGTGTCTACCACATGCAATATGGGCATTGGACCTCCGAATGTATCACCTTGTGCGAAGAAATTGAAAGGTTGATCCAAGGGGGCCATCTGACTGAGTTCGTCAAGAAACTGGACGATCGAGCCCAACAAGCATTCGACTGAGGAGACTTCCCACCAGCCAGGAGATGGCGCAATCAGCCGCTCGAAAAAATAGCTAATGAGGACCCGCACAACCTGCCGACCAATAAAATCTTCATGATAGCAGGTGGCCCAGTAGACGGGGACTCCAAGACAGCACGCAAGTGATCGATAAGGGAGGTCGGCCGAGAGCATTATGGCCCCAGAGAGGTGATGCACATCGAGCCAGGTAAAGAATGGATGGAGCAAGAAATCTCTTTTAGTGCTAGGGATTTCGTACCAGTGATGCCCCCCGATGGCACTATGCCGAGTTATCCGCTGGTAGTCACACTCGATGTAGCTAACTGTGTCATTCATAAGACACTTGTTGATAGTGGAGTCTCGGTAAACATTATCTTTTACTCGGCTTTGCAAAAGATCAATATACATGATAAACTTGATTATGAACCGATCAAAACACCTTTGATAGGTTTCTGGGGTTCAGAAGTCTACTCCAAGGGACGAGTCAAGCTCGTTACCTCAATGGGAAAGTTTCCCAAGAGAGCCACCCAACTGGTCGAATTTCTGGTGGTCAAAGGTCCTTCGACTGTGTTATATAATGGGCCATCATTTCGACCTACCACCAGACCATCAAGCTCCCTACCCCCCACGACATTGGAGAATTGAGATGTAACATACCTGAATCCTGGGAGTGCTACTCCATTTCCATGGAGAAAGTGAAACTCTCCAACAAGAAAATCATCCCCCTCCTGCACGTAGACGACCTCATCCATACGGAGTTGGCTGATCCGGATGACCCTACCGCTGAGATGTGTTCCAAGAAAATGATTTCTACCATTGCTAGGAAAAAGAGAAAGATGGACGATAGAAAAATTGTGGCTGCCGAGGAAAAGACCACCAACATCGGAGCCAACCTGAAGGGAAAACAACAATGCATGCTCATATAATTCCTGTACGAGAACGCGGACGTATTTGCCTAGAGTTCGTCCGACCTGGTCGGGGTTGACCTAAAGATCATCGAGCACCACCTTAATGTGGACCACAATTTTCGCCCCTTCAAGCAGCGCCTCCGGACTCAAAGCGATGAGCGCAATGAAATCATCGAACAAAAGGTCAATGAGCTCTTGGATGAAGGATACATTACGCCGGCCAAGTACGTAGATTGGCTGTGCAACATCGTCCTGGTCGCGAAGACTGGTGGCAAGTGGCGGATGTATCAAGATTTCAGTGATCTAAACAAAGTCTGTCCAAAGGACCCCCATCCTCTGCCTCGGATCGACCAATTGGTCGACTCCACCGCGGGCTGTGAACTCTTAAGTATGATGGACGCCTTACAAGGCTACTATCCGATCTTTATGGCCCCGGAGGGCAAGAAGAAAACCTCATTCATCGTGGTGAAATGCATTTACTACTTCGAGGTAATGTCTTTCGGTTTGAAAAATACAGGTGCCACGTACCAAAGGCTGTTGAACAAAGTTTTCAAAGAAGAGATAGGAAAGACCATGGAGGTCGACGATATGATCGTCAAAAGCAAGAAAAGAGAGTCGCACCTGAGCGACTTGGGTCGCGCTTTCGACCTCCTGCATAAATACTGGCTGAAGCTGAACCCAGGCAAGTGCTCGTTCGGCGTGGAGGAAGGTAAGTTCCTCGGCTATATTGTCAGTCAAAGAGGGATAGAAGCAAACCCAGAGAAGATCATAGCGCTCAAAAGCATCAATAGATCCCACACAATACGAGACGTCTCTGTGAATAGGTTCATCTCTCGGTCATCCGAGAAAAATCTCCCTTTCTTTAAGATTCTCCGCAACATCAAGAAGTTCGAATGGACTGATGAATGTGATGTGGCCTTTGAAAAACTCAAGGAATGCTTAGCCTCCCCTCCCCTCCTAACGAAACCTACCCCTAGGGAAACCTTATATCTCTACATGGCAGTCACGGAGGAGGAGGTCAGCTCTGTTCTAGTGGCCCTCCACGACCGAAAATACCTGCTAGCCTACTATGTCAGCAAAATCCTGCCCGGACCGGAAGTCCGTTATTTGAAAATCGAGAAGTTTGCCCTTGCTTTGGTACATATATCCAGGAGACTTAGACACTACTTCTAAGCCCATTCGATAGTGGTCCTCACTGACCAAGGGCTACGGTCGGTTCTAATCAAGCCAGAATCCGCAGGACGTATTGCCAAGTGGGCGGTCGAATTAGGGCAGTTTGATATAGTTATCAGCCCAGAGCAGCATATCAAGCCCAGATCCTAGCTGACTTCTTGATCGAGAAGAATGACCCAGCCAAGTAAACCGCCCGCTCCATTCTATGGACTATGGCGGTCGATGGCTCTTCGACCTCTCAGGGGGGAGGGGTGGGAATATCCCTGATAAGCATAGAGGGACAGGAGCTTGATTTCGCCATCTCTCTCGATTTTCCGGCCACCAACAACGAAGCGGAGTATGAAGCATTAATCGCAGGCCTCAAGGTCACTAGGGAGCATGGAATAGAAAGAATCTCAGTAACGAAGGACTCCCAGCTCGTCGCGAGCCAAGTGGATGGCTCCTACGAAGTACGCGAAGATTCCATGATCAAGTACCTAGCCAAGGTCAAATCCTTAGCTTCTGAATTTAAAGAATTCAAGCTACAGCAAGTCCCCAGAGAAGAGGACACACGTGCCTATGCCCTTTCAAAGTTCACTAACGAAATTCAGGGCACCAAGGATCAGAACATCACCTACCTTTCGAGTAAGGGTCGGGTGATCGATGGAGAAATGAAAATGATATGCTCCATTGACCCAGCAGAACCGTGCTGGCTCGGTGAGTACATCCTATACCTCCGTGATGGGACCTTACCTGCAGACAAGAACACAACAATGCGCTTACGTTACAAAGTGGCGAACTTTGTTGGACTTTGAAGGTAGACCCTACAAAAGGGCCTTCACGGGACCAACAAAGAGATACCTCCGCCCTTCGCAAGCTATGGATGTGTTAGAAGAAATCCATAGTGGCCAATGTGGTAACCATACGGGCGGTCGGTCCCTAGCTAAGAAAGTGTCAAGGAGCGGCTTCTATTGGCCCGCGCTCAATGAGGATGTCGAGGAATATGCCCCGCAAATGCTTTAATTGCCAAATGCAGGCCAATACCCACATCAACACCTGATATAGATGATCCCGGTCAACGTCTGCTGGCCATTCGATTCGTGGGGCATTGATATAGTTAGCCCACTTCCCCTCGCGACGGGACAGAAATGATTCCTAATCATGGCAATGGAGTACTTCTCCAAATGGGTTGAAGCCAAACCAGCAGCAAAAATCACAGACAAGGTTATCCAAGATTTCCTCTGGTGTAACATTATTTGCAGGTTTGACATACCCAGGGTCCTCATATGCAACAACGAAATCCAATTCCAAAGCTCAGGATCAGATCGTACTGCACGGACATGGGCATTAGCCAAAGGTTCACCTCCGTTGGACACCCCCAAGCAAACGGCCAGGTCGAAGTGACTAACCGGATAATCATCCAGAACCTACAGAAAACCCTGGAAGCCAAGAAGGGTACCTGGGTTGAAGAACTTGACGGGTTCCTCTGGGTATACCGAACCACCCCGAGGACCGCCACAGGTCTAACCCCATTTGCCATGGTCTACGGGCCAGAAACAATGATCCCCGCGGAGCTACTACACCAAACGGCCCGAGTCGCCAACTATCAACTTGCAAGAAACGCTGCCGACAGCCCCTAGGAGCTAGATATGGTCGAAGAACTCTGCCAGAAGGGCTACAACAAAGGGGTCAGACCCAGAACTTTCCGACTCGGCCACCTAGTACTTAAGAAGGTCGAGGTCACCAAACACGTGGGCAAGCTGCAGCCCAATTGGGAGGGGCCCTATCGTATCTCCTAGATAGGTTGCCACAGAGCTTACCACCTGGAAGATATGGAAGGCAATCCTATCCTGAGATCCTGGAACGCACATAACTTGAAGAAGTTTTACGTTTAAAAGTTACATCTCCTTGTAAACTTCCCTCACTCCTGTACAAGCTTAACAATGAAAGAGGACTTTCAGTCAATCTGAATCCCTTTTGTTTCAATCAAAATTAAGTCTCTCAAGAACTGTCCTCAATTCGGTCAATCCGGATTCGTCTTAAAGTTCAGTCGATCTAAATTCACTCCTAAAAGCTTGAATTTATGTTAATCATGTTGTGAGTTTTACCGAATGATCTTAGTGTCATTACACTTATCACTCGAGTTCAGGAACATAAGCAGTTAAAAACGACCGAACGTCTGGGTCAATCCCGAGCCAACAGTTGTACGAAAACCAAAATGAAATTTCTATTAAAATTAAATTAGGCCCAGCCCAGAATTACAAAATCCATGAGGGTCCAACCCCTCAGATGTGAGCAGTACAACAGAAAACTAAACAAGAAGTCAGACATTAAATTAGAAGAAGTTAAGAGGCCGGCGCATGGTGTGGGTAAGTGACCGAGCCACCCGACGTGGTTTTTGGTTCACCGGCGACTGTCGCGGCTCTCTTGATCGGCACCTGGGTCATCCCCGCAGGAGGATTTTCGACGGTTGAGGCCGTGGGCGGATTCCAAGCCACCCCTTCATCCTCTGAGTCAGTATCCACAGGAAATTTCGGTAAGGACATGCGGATAGCCGAGAGTATCTCCTCACATCGAGCCCGTTGCCCACTGCTCTCAGGCCTGAAGCTCTCTAATAGATTCTTTCTCGATTCCTCCAGGTTCACCCAAGAGGGCATCTCAACGTCCTTCAAGCTCACCGTCTTCCCGTTCGCCTTCTTGTCCGCCCACTGAACAGTCCACCCGTACGGGACCTTAGACCAATTGGGCTCCTCCTCCTCTTCCATCCCTGTGGCCTCCTCAACATTCTCGGTGCACATGAGCCCTCGCTCCGCCGGCTCATCGATCGATTCCTTGTCATCTCTGATTGCGGCTTCGAGGGCTACGACCCGATCTCGAATTTGTTCCGGAAGAACCCCAGGCAGATAGGGATTAGCGAGCCCGATCTTGTCGAAGTTCAACAGAAGGTCCCTTGGGATAGGGTGGTGGTGATGGACTTGGGACAGACACTTGAAGAACCCCACATCCATGTCATTGACAGCAAAGGTCCCGAAGACGGTCTCGAAGATGTCCGAGTTGATAAAATCCCAAACGGCCTGGTCCCGTAAAGCTGGCAGCAACCTGTCGAAGTGCCGGAAGGCGCACTCTATCCCAAAATATCAACCGGCATCATGGGCCTCGATCCAACCCACTCTCCGACCTGCTTTCTTGGCCCTCTTACACGCATCCTCTTTCTCTTTCTCTTTCTCTTTCTCTTTAATATCAAGAAGACTGCGTGCGGAGGCCAACTCCATCTCTATCCTCTTCTTCTCCTCCCATAGCTTCACCAGCTCGACCTCCATATTTGAATTCTCCACGGTCGAGGTGTGGAGTTGTTGGCTCAACTTTCCCAAGGTGGCCTCATGAGTCGTTTGTGACTCCTCCAACACCGCCTTCAAGAGCGTGCACTTGTCTTCCTAATTCTTAGCATTCCGAACCCCCGCACGTTCAGCCAACAGCTGACTTCAACCCTTGCGGTTCATCTAATTGCGCTTGGCAAGGTGGTACAACCGGACAGACGCCTGCAAAAGCAAACACACAGTTCATTAATCGGAGGATAGGTGAGAGTCGTTATAAGAAAAAAAAAGAGCCTGAAGCACTTACCGCCACGTGATGGCCGGCTATGTTCCAAATGAGCGTGGAATCGTCCTCCTTCGCCAACTCCGCGTGGTCAGCAGAAGTCTGCATGGAGTGGTAGACAGCCGCAAGCACCTCGGGATCGACCGGCTTGGTAGGCAGCTTCCTCTCCTTTCCATCAGGCGTCAACTCAGGAATATTGAAGGGATTTAGGCCAATCAAATACCGGGATCGTGATTATCTGCTCATACTCCTCTTGGAGCATATGGAATTTCGGAGGAGCTGCCGTCCTATACTTCACAATTTGGCCCTTCAACCCCCGTCCCCCTAGGTCTCGGTCGAGGGCCGAGCCAGCCCTTCGTCACTCCCCACTCTCTTCTTATCCTCCCGACTCGGGACTTTCTTTGGAGTGGCCCCCTCCGCGGTCGCCTTTCTCTTACCCGTAGGACGAGCCCGGGCCACGGCCTCTAGGTTAGGCGTAGCCATAGCTTCTCGATCCGACCCCTGATCCCCCGCGATATCCACAACGAGCCCCTTCGCTCGCGGATCCTGTGGCTCACTCCCCGTACCCTGGACCACCTCATCAGCCGCCTGGGTCGCAAATGTAACCCCCTCCCACTATTGCCCTACGGCTTTACCTAACTCGACCACACGGTCGAGAGTGTGTGCCATAGTTATCCCCTTATGCAAAGCAACCTTGTTGGCTGAAAGAGCGGGACCACTTCCCTTCTTCGCGCTCTACTTCTTCAACTCTTTCTCCCTCTACGACGCCTTGCGCTTGGCAGCCTTGTCTCTCGCAGCCGTCATGATTGAACCTACACATGGAAGAGCTGGATTAGACCAAGGAGATGAAAGTGGATAACAATAATTAAGAGAAAATGTGCTTAGGAAAACATGCTTGGATTGGAAAGATCCACAATGTCATCACAAATCTTAATGTTCCCATGCCTCTTTACGCCAGGGGCCAATTCCAGACTTTGGAGCAAATGGGAACTCCTAAACATATCCCTGTCCAAGGGGGCTACACGCCTCAAAGCTACCATCAACGTGTTGGGCCAAGTCACTCGATCCCTCTCCAATCTTATCTCCGCCACATCGTTCCAACGGACATGCTCCAATCCGTCCCAACCACCGGGGAACCTGATACAAACCCACTTTATTTTTCAGTTCTTTCCATGGGAGGACTTGGTCGAGTCAAATATTTTGCTCCCTGAGCGTGACTGTAATTTCACAAACCCCTTTCGATTGGGAGAGGCGACAACATCGACTGAGGCAGAAAACAACTCTGTGTAATGCTCCACGCTCTCGACCTGTCCCAGAAGCTTCATCAACACCCTGAAGGCCGTCACCGTCGCCTGCCCGTTCGGAAGCAATTGTACCGGGCTAATTTGTAAGTGGTTGAACAAGTTGATCTGAAACGGTGACAATGACAACCGAAAACAGTACTCGATCGCCTGCAGAGACATAGCGATGCATCCCGCGGGGGGAGACCCCATGTGGTCTTCACGCGAGGGAATTATCACCTCGCATTCCCTCTTCAACTTACCTCATCCGGTCAAGCGATTCATCGCCGCCTCCCTTTCCGATTCCTCTACATCTGCTCGGAACTCATAATAAAACTTCGTCGTCTTCTGAGCCCCTTTATTTTTCTGACCCCTCTTCTTTCTCGGAGCGCCACCACCCTCCGCCCAGATCCGCTCCCCATGGACATCTCTTCTATTTTGTCCGCAAACGCATCAACTATCCGGTCGTCGACCGGTTGTGCACGACCACTCCCTGAGACCTCCATTCTACCCTCTTCCGACACCTGAGCTCCGGACGCCTCGGCTGCCCTCTCCGCAAACTTTCTCTAATCGCGGAGTTCGTACATGTACAGAGTCGATCGATGGGTGCTTTTTGCGCGGGCCATATGTAAAAGGGATAGAGAAAAAGAAGAGAGTTCGAAGGTTTTGAAGCGTACCTTAGATCTAGAATTGGGGTGCAAAGAAGCTCTGTGTGAAATTTCTCTCTCTATATACTCTGAAGTCTTGTCAAGCAAGTGGGTAAAGAAGAAAAATTGGGTTAAGTCTCCCTTCTATAGATGACGGTTAGAAGATGAAGAGACCTCCTCTTCAATAGTGGCCCTCCATGATCCCACGCGCCAGACGTTACCCGCTAGGGATCCACGCACACCCTATCCTAGTAACGGCTAGAGTTATGCACCTTAGAAAACGTGCTATGTGCGATCTGTTTTCAAAAAAACAATCATCACGCAAAGCTCGCATTAAATGCAAAAGTGCATGTGGCACCCCACTTGCGTTCACAATCTCCGACCCCCGTCGGTCGGTCCAAACCCGCTCGGTCAAGCTCGGTTCGAGAGCCCGTAGGTCGAAGCATACCTTGAGGACCCGCTTTATCAAGAGGCCTTGGCTTCATCGTCGTTTGCAATGTGAGGAGCACACCTTGAGAGTCTCTCAAATTTATTTATATACTCCGTGACCGTCATTGACCCTTGCTTAAGGTCCATGAACTCTCTCATTCGCCGGTTCTTTGTAGCCTTTGGAATGTATTTACTCTTGAATTCCCGAACGAATATATCCCACGTGATCTCCTCTCCGGTGGCCTCCAATCTAGCTTGAATACTCGACCACCACTCAAATGCTTGGCCTTGAATCATTGTAAGGGTGCTTTGTAATTTTTCCACCTCTCCACAAGGGATGAGAGTCCAAATCTGATTCGTTTGCACTATCCATTGTTCGGCTTGTACATCATCTCCACCCATAAAGACCGGTGGGTTTTGACTCTTGTATTCTCGAAGAATTGTCGTGATATGGGCTCCTCCATTGTTTCCGCCCGGATGGGCATTACACTACTAGAAAACTGTCAAATAACAACGAAAATTATTTGTTGCTACTTAGCAACGAAAATAGCAACGAACAATATATTTGTGGTATTATGCTTTAGCAACGGAATTGTTGTGGCTAAATTCGCTGCTATAAATGGAAAAAAAATAGCAACAAATTGTTTGTTGCTAAAATTAATTAATACAAAAAATAAATTAATTTATATATATAGCTTCGAAAATTTCGTTGCTATTCTAATTAAAATTTATTAAAAATTAATATTTAATAAAAATATTTAGCAACGGATATTTTAGTTGTTATAAATAATTGATTTAAAATATTAGTAAAATATTTATGATTTAGAAACAAAAAATTCGTTCTTGTTATGGAATAAAGAAGTAATAAAATAAATAAATAATAAAAATATCAGCAACGAAAAATTCGTTGCTATAAACAGTGAATTAAAAAATTAATAAAATATTTATAATTTATCATCAACGGAAAATTTATTGCTATAAATAGTTGATTAAAAATTTAGTAGAATATTTCTAATTTAGAATATTATATAACTTATTATATGATAATTTGATAATTGACGGAACAAATGACACACATTCTAAATCATCAAAATGTGATAACTGTATTAAAACAAATTTTAAAATATTAATATGATTATTTCATATAAATACTAATCCTTATCATTACATATATAAAAAAAATACATAATTAGCAATTAAATTTAAGTTATATTAAAAATTAAATATTTAGTTTTAGAAAAATATTTATTGAAGTCGTTATAATATATGATTAAGAAAAAAGTAAGTGTCAACTCATATTTAAGATTACGACAAATGAATTAGTTAATTAATTTTTAATTAAGTTAATTGATGATGCGCTTCTACAAATTAATTAACAATAGAGATTTAGCTATAATATTGGTATTTAATAATTTTTGGTTAAAAGACCCAATTGTAATGGACTTCTAATATTTAAGAATGGAGATTTGGTTAAAAGACGTAAAACATGAAAAAGAAACGTCTCACTGTGATGCATCACAAACATGCGTTTTCACATCATGAGAAACACGACTTATGCCTAAACTAGGCCTCACAGTTTCACTCTCGCTGTAAAAATTTCCCAAAATTTTCCTCTTCCACTGACTTGGGTTCATCTCTCCACCAGCTCTCACAGTCTCTCTCTGAATCTCGCCAAATCCGTCAATTGTCGCCGCCTCTGCGCTCACCTGACCGGCAAGTCTCTCTCTGTTTATCTTCCTCCCTCTCTGTCTTTCTCTATTTTTTTGGTCAGATTATTTGTCAGATCTTTTATGTGTGTTTATAATTTTTTATTTTTTCCCATTTAGAGATATTGTTTAGTTTGGATTGTGGGATTTAGCGGGGGCCAAACAGATTTACACGAGGAATGGTGTAGTTCTGTTTTGATGATTATTCACCCTTAGCCTTTTTGAAATATCCATTAGAATGTCTGATTTAACTTAGCCCTCGTGAAATATACATTTTTAAAGTTCGCTGAACAAGGTTGTTCTCTACATAATCTGCTTAATACTTTATATTTTCTTTACTCTTACTGATGTTCAATTGATTAGGTAGGTTTGATGCTTATATTGATTATTTTATAACTCATAGAATTTTGTGAGTAGGAGATGAATCCCTTTCTTTTTACTGGGTTGGCGAGGATATGAATGTAGAATAGTAGGAATTGACTTGACTAACTTTTGTTCTAATTGAGTTTGTTGTTAAAATATTGTTGTGTGGCCTGCTTAATTTGGTTTTATTTTCTAGTTTTATTTTGTTGTCTCAAAAATTGATTTGATATCTATAATGTGTGATTATTTGCAGTTGCAACTGAAGTAGTCCGTTAACTCAAAGCCAACATCTCTGGGTAAGGATTCTGACTCATGATTAGAAGTATGAAACATTGTTATTATGCATATACTATTTTAGTTAAATTTGAAAAGCTAATGATAGAAAAATAGATTATACAACTAATTTATTGCATGTTTTCTTTTGTAGAATATGGATATACATGTTCGTCGTAGTTGGATGTATGATAGGCTTTT
>JBBMKE010409665.1:0-11730 GCA_037834125.1 Lippia alba | reverse complement strand
TCTCACCACCACATAATAATTCAAATGCAGATGCAAAATTTCAAACTTACCATCATAAATATCCAACAGCTTTTATCGGAATTGAATGACCAAAAATATGTATTGTCATGTTCAATATCACACCACCCCATAATAATTCATAATAATTCAAATTTAGATGTAATAATTCAAAGTTCCCATCATAAATATTCAATCACTATTATCAGACGTAATAATTCAAACTTGTCATCACTTTGGATTTTTTTTTAAAGTTAAATAAAAAAAAATGAAAACCCTAACCCTAATTCAAAAACAAAACTCTAAACCCTAATTTATAACAAAACCCTAAACCCTAACACGACTACTATTTAAATAAATATATTTTTAATTAGTCGTGGACATATACCACGACTGTAAAAAAAAAAATTCGGTAGTCGTGGATCTCGTCCACGACTGTCAATAAAATATATTAAAAAATTGCAGTCGTGGTTGAGATCCACGATTTTGCAATAAATAACCACGATTAAGGGTAGAATATTAAACCCCAAAATGGGGTACTTGATACACCAAATTTAAAAATGGCCGCATTTTAGAAAATCTCTCGTGGTTAAATGGTCCAATCTCGAAAGATTTAATGTCAACTAACTTATGCAAAATTCAAGTAAAATTAAATTAAACTAAAAAATATAATCAACCATACCTAGCACTTTCTTATTAGTTTCGGATTATTCCGACACAAATCCAACCAATCGATAGCCCAAAGAACAAAAAGAAAGACTATTAAATTCCGCCGCATTTCACTAAATATCCAATACTCAACAATTGAACCCGATTCCAGTCCATATAAAAAATTTGGGATTTCCACCGAAAAAAAAAAAAAAGCCCTAATCACTACGACGTCGTTTCCCCTGTTTTCTGGATTACGTTTGTGTTATCCACTCCGATAAGCATTTTGCCCGCGTCTGCCATTACAGTTGAGCTTAAGCTATTTCTCTTCAGTTCACACTTCCATAAAAATGGCGTCTTCATCTCTCTATGTTTGCAATGCTCCCGCTTTCATTTCTCGAGCGAAGAACACCTTCAAGAATGAGGCGAAAATCCCATCTTCTTCCTTTTTCTCGTCTCCAATTCTGTTCAATTTTAAGCGCACTCTGCCGATTTCTTCCAATCCGCGCCCTCTCACCGTCATTGCCATGGCTCCTCCCAAACCCGGCGGCAAAGCCAAGAAAGGTGAGTCTAATTGTTCTAATTTGGAACCCCCAATTCAATTTCTCGGTTGAATTTCTTTAACATTGCGGAAAAAAGATCAAACCATATGTTAGTTAATAAATGCTAGAAAACTTTTACCTCGTCAGCTAGCTTTTGAGTTCAGTTAGGCTGAAAAAATAAATTGGATTATCACGCAGACCCGGATTGTTCGGGCCTGCGTGCAGGGTGTGTGTTAACATCCCATATTGGAAAAATATTTAACTATTTTAAGTTTGAATGAGTGGGTTTCTCCCTTTGTGTGTGTTTTTTGGTGAAATTGGCAGTTGTGGGATTGGTGAAGTTGGCTCTGGAGGCGGGGAAAGCGACGCCTGCGCCGCCGGTGGGGCCGGCATTGGGTGCGAAGGGTGTGAATATTGCGGCGTTTTGTAAGGATTATAATGCTCGGACTGCTGATAAGGCTGGTTATATTATTCCTGTTGAAATTACGGTGTACGATGTGAGTTTTTTTCGATTTGTTTAGCAATGGTTATGTGTTTGAGTTGTTGAGGAGCTTGGGTTTTGGGGTTGATTGGTGTTTTGATTGATTGTTTGCAGGATAGGAGCTTTACTTTTATATTGAAGACTCCACCTGCCTCGGTTTTGTTGCTTAAGGCTGCTGGTACTTATCTCTGTGAATCTTGTGCTTGAATTGTTTTTGTATTTTCGTTGTTTATTGATGCGTGGATGGAATCATAGGACTATAATGCGTCTATAATCGAAGTAAGAATGTTAAAAGTGTGTAAACTGGAAGAAAGAAAAGCAAACCAGGAATGTCGATGAAAAGCCATGGTGTATGGTATATGGATATATTTTGTTGATAACGTAATGCAATCGTATTACTGGTTATGTTGATAAGAAGATATTAAACCTTTTCATATGTGAACTTGAATATTTGATATTTGTACCTTCTTCTAGTTGTGTGTATTTACAAGGCATGGGTTCGGTTACTTCAGTAAAGAATGAACTGAAAGAATGTAGCATTAGAAAATTTATCCGTTTGTTATGCTTATTATATATAAAGTTCATGATTCATCATAAAAAAATATTGCATCATACTTGCATTTGTGTTCTCGTACCATTCCAAGCTTCAAAAAGGTGTGCCATGGCAAATCTTATGGATTAGTTCTTCTTCATGAGAAGCTAGTTAATGTTGTATTTGAATGAAGATATTCTCATGGAAACTTTATCACCATTTCAAGGTTCTTTTATCTGTCTCAACTCTTTCCTCAATATAGTACCTCGAAATTTTGTGGTCAGGGGCATTGGCTATGTAAACGGTCCAGTGAATAAAAAAGCACAAAGATCGACTATATGAAGCTGGAATATATTTTTCTTGGTGCTTTTCTTGCCAAATTTGTAGATAGCAACATAACCTAACGATTTATCATATTTTATGTCACTGCATTTAGTGATTTTAGGTTTTCGTTCTGATAAGATGAAGTCATCAATGTTGATTATTGTGTTCTCTATATGTTTGTTTATCAACATCGATATTTTGTTTGAAAACCATGTATATATTGGAAATCTTGCTCAAGATATTGACACCTTGAATTTAAGAAAAAGAAAAAAACTTCAATATTCATGGAAAGAACTGCTGAAGAAGCAATAGGGTCACCTCAACATTCATTCGCTTACTTAAGTCTTTAACCAATTTGTTCTTTTAATTTGAAGATTCTGTGCATTTAAATGGCTAACTGATTTCCCTTTATCACTATTTAGGCGTGGAGAAAGGATCGAAAGATCCTTCAAGGGAGAAAGTCGGTAAGGTTACAATCGACCAGCTGCGCACAATCGCACAGGAAAAATTGCCGGATTTGAATTGCAAGACTATTGAATCGGCAATGAGAATTATAGCAGGAACTGCTGCAAATATGGGAATCGATGTTGACCCTCCTGTACTTGAACCAAAAAAGAAGGAGCTTGTGTAGGTCCATATTTTGCTTTATCTTTTATCTATTTTTTTGTATGTAATTTAGTTTATATGCATTTTTGGCCTCAAAACTGAAAGTTGTATGTGGAAGTAGATCGTTTTATTGGCTATACAGGTATCTTTTCTCTACACTGGATGCATCTTCGTTAGAATGCTCTTTCTTGAATCGCACTTTTCAGTCTTTTTGTGTATGTTTTTCATCTTTTGAGAAATGATCTAATTATTCTATGCTGGATTTGTATTTGTCATTATTTTTCATCTTCTGTATTGTTTCTAGGATGTATACCAAACGAGCTGGGTCACGAGCCAATTCAGCTAAGATCCGCGTGCTAATTTGATAAATTCAAACTCGAGTTGAGCCAGGTCATGGCTTGAGATATAATTGAGCCAATTCGAACTTAATAATTCTTGTACGGCCAGCTCGTTTACATTTCCAACTGCGGAAAATTCTAGCTCAGATCTGGCTTGGCCGGATCCAACCAATCAAAAGGGCAAGTGTATTACACTTGCCTTTTTTTTTTGGGAACCGGTCAGGAAGACTGTGAGGTTTTTAACGAGGTCCTCTCCTCATTTATTAAAAGGACCAAAGAATATGTCCAAAGTACGTACATCCAAATGTCAAAGCAATGTAAAAGCCCAACTCTTAAACTATGTACAATATTACACAAGTGGGCATAATTGAAAAGAAACGGAGCACAGAGGGCTGGAATAAGAAAATAGAAGACACATGTGCTCCACCAATCCCTGCTACCAGTGTCTTTAAACGGACCAAGCGGTGGCTTAGTCGCAACAACGGTCACGGTGTCCTCAGGATTATCTTTAAAGATGTACTTATTGCGAATGGTCCAACAATAATTACCGTCAATTACATTGTAACTAACTATCCCCAACCGGGAAAATTTCACTTGCCATTTGATTGGTCACTCTCCCAAAACTTCTACCAACCACACGGCAAGTGCAAAACACTCGCTCCCTCGTTATACCGATTTGGTCGAGCCAGACTCAGTCTAGAATTACCCTCTAATTGCCTACTCGTAGTCACTTTGGAAATTCAGATGCTTTGTGTGTGTTGTTTCTGGTATTGAGCTCTACAAAGACTATCATACCCCTCAATTTGGGTGTTTGGTCTTTGGGGGGAAGGGGGGGCGTACTTGGTAATTACAACTGTGGTTAAATTATATACCGGAAATAGATATTTCTGTTTTCGTTTTTTGACTCTTTATTCTATTTAATAAGTTTGAGTCTGACAACAAGTAAAGCTCTCCTGAATGAATTTTTTTAATAAATAGGTTTCGAACCCCCTGATCTCTTAGAAAATTACATAAAGCTCACCTCTTGTGATCCTGTCGATCACCGTTAAACAAGACTTAAGTTTCATATGTTATAAACATGTTAATTTCGAGATTATGTGATGATTTATTTAAACATAAGAATAAGATTGCATGGCTTACAAAATGTTAATAACAATAATTATGTTATAACATGTTTCAGAATTCAGGAGATGCTAAGCTTCACTTAAGTTTTATGTCCCATTTATGACATCCTTTTAATATTTTGCAACGTATTTTGAAGAATTCATAAGCACGCCAAATACTGTTTTAGTTCAACATAAGCGTGCAAATAAACACACGTACATCTAAGGGGATTCGAACTCAAGGTCTTGCCTTGAATAATAAATTTATTAATCACTTGGACCAACTTTATTGGCATAAGCGTGCTTCGAAGTTGAATCAACTATCAACAAACGGCATTATTTTGTTGATGCACTTTCACATATATTTTAAAAATAAATGTTTTTTGACATTCGAATTATTGTATTTTTTGACAACTCGTAAAATAATTAATTTTAACTTACAAATTATCATGTAATATTTGCGTCAGTGATATATCACCATATAAATTCATTTTTTAGTAATTTTGACTTAAAAACAAATATCATAATTCGTATATGCATTATAGATATGTCACGTCAATTTAACGGGTCATTGTTTTCTTAGTCGAAACTACTAAAAAATGATCTTACATGTTGGTAATCCTAAATACAAAAATTAAATGACGATTTTCAAACTGAAATAATTTATTTTGCGAGTAGAAAAAAATGTTATAATTTGTGTTGCAAATCAGTTTAGTGGTAGTACCAGATATTAAATATAACAATTACAACGTTTTTCAAATAAGCGATCAAACTGAATTATAATATGGGACCATTCTTCTTTTAATTATTTTACTATAGTCAATATTTGAATTTTATTAAAGAAAATGTCTGGCTGCACGTTTTATTTATTTGAATACCGTTACATTGCCTTCTTCGATATTTCAAGTTAGTCGTGCTTAGTACTTTTATTTTGTTTTGTTTTTTTAAATTGACGCCATAAATTAAATAACAAACTCCAATTGAATCAAATAAAAATTTAATAGTTGGCAAGCAAGGAGCACTATCACAAATCGAGAAAATGTGCAACATAATCGCTCTCCCTGCAAACTTAACAAAACGAGTGCTATAGAGATATTTTTGCACCTACATGTGACATGCGACATGCGACATGCCTGCTCTATACAGTATAAAAAAGAAAAACACGAAAGTTTTCCCTGCAAAAAATAATTCAAAGCTTTTGAACTTAAGGACAATCATTTAATTTTATGCTTTCACAAAATAATTGATTAAAGTCCAATTAATAACGCAGAAGGCTGAACATATAAAATACGTGTCACAATTTCTGGCACAAGAAATCCACATTAATTTTCGCGATATATGATTCTTTCCTTCAATTATTGATTTTTCTTTTTTTAATCAGCAAATCCCCGAAGCGGAAATTTAGACAATCAATTGAAATCAAAGCATACAAACAAATAATAAAAAAAGTAACGCAGGTTTAAGGCCGCAATTCTAATAAATTTGTGGGCAATTATATTTGTTATACGTGTAATAGAACAAAAGCTAGTACTCAACTATAATTCCACCACCAATACCAAGTTATCTGTACTCAATTCTAATTCCAGCATCATCACAAAATTCTCAGCATTTGCAATTAGATTTTTTAATTTTCTTCAAGTAAAAACATTCATCCGTAAGTGACAAAAGAGAGGCGGATACTTGCAGCACCGCAAAGACCATTCTGTAAATCTCAAAATAAAAAAAAAAGATAAAACAACTCTCATATGAGAGGAAAACAACCAAAATAAGGTAAAAAAAGAAACAAACAATAAAATAACAATTAAGAACTCAAGGAAATTCCTTAAAAAACAAAAGATATTTAGGAGGAGACGGCTTTTATAGACAAAAGAGAGTAAAACCCTAACAATATCTAATAAGTTATTACACTATTTGATTTTTCTTATTATTGATCATTTATCAATAATTTAGCAATTCTTTGTTCACATTAATTTACATATCGATTTTTTTTTTGAAACAATTTACATATCGGATTTGAGAAACTAAAGTAAGATTCATGCTATATATTTTTTTTGGTAACAAGATTCATGCTATATTAATGACCAATAAAAATAAAAACACAGAAAATCATGCAAGGCACGTTGCATCACATATATCTCAACGTGTCGAAACATGTAACCTAAAAAGCAAACCAATCCTTAATATATGGACAAAGTTATGGTGTCCAAGTTCCAAGAATATTTAGAGCTTATCTAGAGATCTATAAGATTCAAAAAGTAATATAATTTCTACTTTGAAGATAAAAGTGGATATTTATTCAAATTTTCAACATTTTTAATAATTAAAATAAAAATAAATCCCCACAAGCAAGCATATTTATACATTTTGGGGACGAAAGATGAGTTTGTGTCTAATAGGGGCTTATCCTAAAGCACACGTAACTCGTTGTAAACATAACAAAGCGAGCGATAGCGGGGAAGTTTGCTGGATATTCGAACTCACATATAAGTCCCAGAACATCCCAATTACATACATTAATAAATACTTGTACGATACGATATGATTAATATAAGAAATTTCTCGAAAGTAGTTTGAGAAACTAACAAATAAATAGAATTAAATCGTAATAAGGTTCTACCCTATATCGGAAAGCAAGGGTTAGGGGAAAACCAAAAGAAACAATTGAAAGAGTAAAAGGGATAATCGTCTCGAAAAATACGTATTAATATCAATAATTAAATCAAACATTTCGAAAATGAAATAAAAGAAAAGGGTCAATTTTTGACAAATTGAATGAAGAACAATTGTTCGTGGAACGTGACACGCTGATATGTTCCACGGTTCATATGGCCTTGGCCTTCGAATGCCCACAATTATTGTTATTTATTCCTATCATTAATTACTTTGGAACAAATGCCCACAATCATTGAAAACAACAACAATAAATTGACCCATTTTTAAATGACATCCCAACCTGTTGCATATTATGTATTTGTTACCTCTTTTTCAGTTCCACTTTGCTAAGGAGATGTTATCTGGAATATTATTATTTTTCGTTTTCGTTTTGGATTTGACTAAGAAGATTCCATATTTTCTAAGAAAACGTTAATTTTTTCGATCCGTCAGAAACCACTACATGCAAAGAGGGGATATTTTTTGATAAATTGGGATAGGAAATATTAATAATGATGATTAATATAAAGTATATGTAAGTTTCGTTGCTAGTGACTTTCTTATCCTAATTAAGTATTCTTACGCTTGGTGCGTTTAAGAGACATTCCTCGACCTTTGAATCTTCATTCATACGTATTGATGGGTCCTATGATGAGTATACGTGACCAGACTCGTTTATAAGTAGGGCAAGCGGGTTCTGGAGCTCGTTTGTTGGCGATCGAGCTCCTACAGAGTCTTAAATGGCAAAATAATCCGGAGGTCAAAAGACTTTAGTCGAGACGGTAACTTGATCGACACGACATAGGAAGATATATCTTAAGATACAAATAGATAAAAGGTGATCAAATAACATAATAAAATGTGATAATAAAAAAAATTAAAATTTTAACATGACTATTTTGTTATATAGGAGGGTTTGAGATTACGGAAATACCAAATTAAAAGATTTTAGGGTCAAATAATATGACCAAGTCAGGAAGGAAAAAAAGAGTGTGATTAGGTCGATACTCATCATATATATATATACCTATTAGTCTGGAATCATGTTAATTGTATTTATATTTAAGTTATTTTGAACTTGTTGGAAGATAGATTCCAATCTTGATTTGATATCTTGTAGTTTATTTTATTTCCTTAGTTACGGAATTCTTTTTCTAATTAGAGTAGGGAACTTCAGCTATATATACAGGGGTCGCTGTAATCTTTTAAACTATCAATGAAAACCAGTTCTATGCTTTACAATTTAACATGGTATCAAGAGCAGAGTTTCGATCTCTGAGACTCAGAAATCATCATCATCGTCTCTAAACCTTTCCCGAGCCAAATCAGCCTAAAACCAAGCAAAAGCACACTGCCAGAAAACCAGAAAAACCATGGCAGAAGAACAAGAAATCAAACCCGAAACCGACCTCTCAATCCAAATCGCAAACCTGTTAAAAAACAACCAACCTCAAACAAACCTGTCCAGCTTTGAGAATCTATCGATTGGATTCAAGTTGAACAATGATAACTACCCAATATGGGCAAGATTGATGAAGATGGCGATCGGCGGAAGGGGATGCCGCTCTCATCTAACAGGAATTCCCGATCCTCCGCAGGAAACGGACCCAGCATATGATCAATGGGAACAAGTCGATCAAAACGTATTCACATGGATTATACAAAATATTGAAGTAAATCTAGTGAATAACATATTACATTACCCGACGGCAAAGGCGTTATGGGATGGACTTGCAACTACATATGGCAGTGGCTCGGATCCATTACAGCTCTTCGATCTCCATCGACGAGCAAACACACAGAAGCAAGGTCAAGAAAGCCTAGAAGATTTTTGGAACAAACTTCAATCAATATGGACTGCTATTGATCGGAAACAACCAAACCCCATGAAGTGCCCCGAGGACATCACCACCTTCAATCGAATCACCCAAGAGCATCGTCTTTACCAATTCCTTACTGGTATCGATGAAAAATTTGACCCAATCAAGAGAGATCTACTAAAACAGGAGACGAAACCCTCACCGGAGTCAGCCTATGCCACCATTAGAAGAGAGGCTTCGCACCTCCAAATCCTAAACGCGGCAATTAGCAGTGATGGCGACTCCCATGGCATCGGGTCTGGTCTTGCTGCAAGAAAAGAAAGACAGGGCAGAACCGAGAAGCGCTCAGACTTCGCCGGAGGTAATGGAGGCGTCGGCCGGCGGCCGTCATCATCGCGCGAAGACCGTGAATCCCTCGTATGCGGGCACTGTGGAAAGCCAAAGCACACGACAGCGGAGTGCTTTGAAATCATAGGCTATCCTGATTGGTGGCCAGGAACAAAGAAGTCTGGCACCGGAGCAGCGAAAGCAAGCAGTGGAGTCCGGCGTGCGAACACCGCCGTTGGAGACAACCACACTGACACCGGCGCCGCCACCGCAGGAGTCATCGGCAAGAATGGAGACGCCGGTACGGCGGCTGGCGGAGTCCGGCGAGGTAACGCCGCCGTGGCAAAGGTGGATGGAGGAGCTGATATGAGGGGCGGCGATGGAGGTAACGGGTTTGGGGGTAATGACCCAAACCCTAGCTTATTATCTTTTAAATCCCAAAATCTCTCTTTATTTGCACATAACACCTCCTTTAAACCCCACAACACAAATAACCCCCAGAAAATTAAAAATCCCACTTGTACCCCAGATTCAAAATTTTCTGACAATCAAGCCCTTCTCACAAAAAAATCGTTCCCTTGGGTTATTGATTGTGGTGCCACAAATACTATGACCTTCGATCACTTAGATATTCAGGAGTCCTTTATTCCGGAACAATCTTATATTGAAACTGCTAATGGAGCCCGAATGGAGGTCGTAAAAGAAGGGGAAATTTCTTTATCCCCCAAAATTAAACTGAAAAATTGTCTTTATGTGCCTTCACTGTCTTGCAAGTTGCTATCTGTTAGTCATTTGACAAATGAGTTGAACTGTATGGTTCTGATATATCCTCGTTTCTGTCTTATACAGGACATTCATACGAAGGAGATAATTGGGCGTGGTACTGAGCGAGATGGACTCTACTACATTGATGAAGTGAAGAACCCGTCCAAAGCACTCTTATCCAAAGGCACACAAGACACACAAATTTGGCTCTGGCATCGTCGTTTAGGACATCCCTCTCTTGGGTATCTTCGTTTGTTATTTCCTACCTTATTTCAGAATAATGCGCATGTTACTCTGTCTTGTCAAACATGCTTAGTTGCTAAGAGTCATAGAACTACGTTTAAGCCCACAAATACTCGGGTTCAAACAATTTTTTCGATGGTTCATTCAGATATTTGGGGCCCAGTCCCTGTTCTAGTCACAACAAATTTCAGTATTTTGTGTTATTTATTGATGATTACAATCACATGACTTGGGTCTATTTCTTGAAACATAAATCTGAAGTCATTGAAACATTTGTGAAATATTTTAACATGGTCCAAACTCAGTTCAAGAAAAAATTTCAGATTCTTAGCTCATGCACCAACTAAAAAAGGGCCACATGGAAGCAGTGGTGAAGATCTTACGATACTTGAAAGGCACTGTTGGGATAGGAATCATGTTCAGGCGACATGGTCATCTTGGCATCGAAGCATACACGGATGCAAATTGGGCAGGTAATCCGAATGACAGAAGGTCTACCAAACGGATCAGGGGGAGATCCGGGATGATTCTTTTTTCTGGTCTGATTTAGATCCACCACAGATCGAGCTTAGTACCACCTCCAATAATCTTCCTCCGGATGATGGCCTTCCTGAGGTAACTGTAACTGAAAACCCTCCTTCTGATTCTGATAACTTTGATGATAACGTTGATATCGTTGATCTTCTTTCTAATGATACAGTGAGTAACAGATATGCATTACCACCACGGAGTAACAGGGGCGTACCTCCAAACAGATATTCGCCCGAACGTATGTCCCGAACTCTAGATACCCAGTGGCTAACATAACCAGGGGGAGTATGTCAGAGATGGCAAAGGCCTTTACAATGAGCCTTTACAGTGAGAAAATACTCAGGACAGTTGCAGAGGCAATGGAGGAAAAGGAATGGGCCGAGGCTATGAAAACCGAGATGAATGCCTTGATTAAGAACGGAATATGGGAAAAGTGTGAGTTACCACAAGGCAAGAAGCTGGTCGGATGCAAGTGGGTATTCACAGTTAAGCACAAAGTAGACGGTACCATTGAGAGATATAAAGCTCGACTCGTGGCTAGAGGGTACACTCAGACATACTGGATTGATTACTCTGAAACTTTCTCTCCCGTGGCTAAGTTAGATACAGTCAGGGTTCTTATATGTGTCAGCCAATAAGGATTAGCCCTTGTGTTGGAAAAACAGAATCAGAAAGCAGCGGAATTTTAAGAAATTTCTAATAAAAGGACCGGAACCGTAATCATGAATCCAAATTCGTAATGTAAAGAAACTTACTTTCTTAATAAACTTTCTTGAAGCGTTACAAGCCACCCAAGAACGCTCTTCTCGCGGCTTGATCCC
>JBBMKE010409645.1:0-11732 GCA_037834125.1 Lippia alba | reverse complement strand
CTAAATATGGGCCCTGGAGTATCTAGTGGGTGAAAGCCCGGATGTGTGCGCCAAAGGCTGATCTTGCTACGTACTTATGTGAAGCTTTATACGGGGAGTAGCTTGAGGTTAACTACGATATGTATAGAGTGAGGTTATTGGTACCAGGGCATATTTACCCCTATAAGTGATCTTGTGGTTGGTTGGGGGCACCTCGACTAACAACCCGTGTGAAGGTTGGTTTCTTGATTTGTATTTTCTTATCTCAGGGTGTAAAAGGTTGGAGAACTTACCCGTACTCGCGGGTTATTGTGATTGATCGATCGTTTTGATTGTCGGTTCACAAGTGTTTTCGTACAACTAAAAGCAATCTCTTCTTATACGTTTACACCTTATTTTTGAAAAGGATAAAATTGTGAACCAAAGTTGTTCTTTTGTTTATATATATGTATAACCCTCTCACTTAGTCACTTTGACTAATGTCCCTTCTCTTCTGATTTTGGCTTCAGGTAGGCGTGAATAGGCGGCATGTCAGGTCTAGGTTGTTAGGTGCTATCTAGATAGTTTGTTTTGAAGCTCGATGTTTTGGAATTTTTCCTTCGTGGGAAACTCAGTATGTACAATCTAAGTACCTACTTAGTACGGTTTGTTGTTTTGCCATCGGCCTTATCAGCTTTCTAAATGAATTTTATGTTTGAGTATTGTTGTTTTTATGCTTCCGCTATGCTTGTGTTTGTTTGTTCGTCGCCGTTCGCTGGGAGAGATCTCGAGTGAAGGCCCAAAGCTAACACTCAGGGTATTTCTTAGTGCCGGATGTGGCAAGGGCGCCACATTTGGATGGTATCAGAGCCCGGTCGTGAACCAGAGCTCTTGTCGTGTCTAGAATGAGTCTAGGTTGGGTATTTGAGTGAGTCTAGGTTGTACGGCTATAGGATTTGAGTCAATATGTGCTTTTATGTGTATCTGCGGTATGTGCCTATGTGATATTTTGGTGCTTTATATGTTTGCGCTCTAACCAATCATGCATCATACTGTCAGTAAGTTGTGATTTCAGCGATGCCACGTGCAAGACCCCCTCGTGCTAAGATCCCACCACCAGTTCCTGAACAAGCCCCACCTGAAAATGTTAATGTTAATGATTTTGTAGGACATTTCGCACAAGATTGTGTACAACAAGCAGCCCATCAGGCTCAACAACAGTGCTAAGGACCAGCACAAGTTGAAGAGAATGCACTTGATAAGTTCCTTAAGTACAATCCACCAAAGTTCTATGGCCAGACTGATGATTTAAAAGCTGAAGAGTGGATTCTGAATTGAATCAAAATTTTCAAGTTACTCGTATCGGAGATCCTGTTCGTGTACAGTTTGCGGTGTTTCTATTGAAGGATCCTGCTGAAGATTGGTGGAAACTCACACAACAACCATGTCAGGTTATTGGAGGACTAATTACTTGGAGACGATTCCTAACTGAGTTCGGAGACAAATATATCCCCCAAGTGATTCGTGGTCATAGGGAAAAAGAGTTCATGGAGTTGGTTCAAGGGATCGCTAGTGTTGCGGAATATGAGGCACGATTTGCTCGTCTGATCAATTATGCGCCTTATATCGTGGCAGATCAAAGGAGAAGAACTAAAAGGTTCATCCAAGGGCTTAGGCATGAAATAAGGTATGCATTGATGGCAGCTAACATCACCGAATATACTGATGCAGTTTCGAGAGCAATGGAAGTGGAGTCTGAAATACGAGATATGTAGTCGGTCCCAACACAAATGAATCAATCTGCTGGGTCAAAGAGACAATTTATACCAAAAGAACAACCTACTCGTAAAAAGGCAGTCACAATTGAGAACAGACCAACAGGGAACAAGTCAAATCCAGAGCGTAAGTATAATTTTAGTGGTGGACCAAACCACGAGGAGAATAATTACTGGAGAAAGTTGGGTCGTTGTACCCGGTGTGGCAGCGACCAACACTTGATCAGAAATTGTCCAAAAATATAACCACAACAAGGTCCGATAACACCAATAAGAAATACTCAACAGGCTGGAGGAGCAGAGAAACCAGTGGTTCATGCCCGAGCATATGCATTAGGAGGAGAAGAGGAACAAGTGGATCCAAATACACTCATAGAAGGTACGTTAAACATTATAGGCATCCCTATTAAGCCAATATGTGATCTGAATGCTCATTTGTTGTGTATGATATTGCCATAAACCAGTTGTATATGTTAAGTGTTATGGTTTGTGTATGGGATTAGATTCCTCGTAAGAATTGATAGTTGAAACAATCAAGACCTTTTACAAAGTTAAGGGTAGAATCTGGGGACTAGATTCTTCTAAGGGGGAGAGAGTGTAACACCCCAAATATTGAGAAAAAAAAGAAAATAGATAAATTAATCAGAATATCGGACATATTTACTAATTGGATCAAGTGACTTACGTGTCAAATGTTATTCTATGCCCAAAATATTATATTTGAATAGTACACACCAAATATAGATGAACATTTCAATATGTGATTTCACGTAGTATTAAATATACTAGATTATTTATTTATTCCAAATACTATTTTGGTACAAAGTGTATGATCGTAATTTAAATTATTAGTTATAATATTAGAAGTTGTGTTCTATTATGAAATATGACTTACTTTTGTCTTTTAAGTCACTGTACTATTAACCTATTGATAATGGGTTACTTTTAAATAAAACTTATTGTTGACCACCTGCAATCATCAGAAGAAATGTGATGTTATCTTGTAGACCTAATGAGGAGCACATCTCCTCCTTAATGGGTCGTTGAGTACCTGATTTACTTCCTCCCACTTGCTTCGTCGGACCGGGGTGTGGGAGGCTCTTAGGGTTGGGGATTCAATCTTTTGCCACAAGGAATGTGATGTCATGGATTACAATTCATAATAAACTAAGCTTTCCATCAGCCGATAACCACCACAAGCTGATTCATCGGGACAAGTGGCCTGCTCCAGCAAAATTTTGTTCCTTTATTCGACACCTATTTCTAGCTATTCAAAAATAAAATAAATAGGAACAAATTAAATTCTCATCTATTTACAAGATTTAACAACATTTACATCCCTCTCCCTTTTCCTAATACGCTAGCCACCATTTCCCTCTTCAATATTTTATCCCTAAACACCTCCCTCAGAATTCGCCGAATAAGAGCACCACCTGGAGGTATGTGTAGATTAGAAGCTAATTTTAGTTTTAAAATTTTATGTTTTCGATGTTTGACTTGAAATTTACATGTAAGAATATTTATTATTGTTATGCTGTCTATTTTTTTTTAATTATACAAGCGTGCTTATGTGAATTAGCATGTAAGGTGTGGGAATTCATGAGATTAAGGATTGGAAATATATAATCCGTAAGAAATGGAAAAAGAAAAAGAAAAATAAGAAAAGAAATTTATTATCAGTTAAGGTATTATTAATTCACACATCTTTAGTTTTGCCTGAGATAATTGTTGTATTGTTAAAAAGAGCAGATTACACTCAAGTACCCTGAGGTTTGACCTAATTACATCTTAGTCCCTATTCTTTCGATAATTACATATGGACCCCTAAAAATATTGTTTCAATTACATATGAACCACTAAAAATGGACTGATTTGTAATTGAAACAGTGTTTTTAGGGGTCCATATGTAATTATCGAAAGAATAGGGACTAAGATGTAATTAGGCCAAATATGAGGGTACCTTTGTGTAATTTTTCCCAGTTAAAATTTACAGATTGAGAGCTTGTCATAGTGTTAAGTTAATTACTCAATTACGTAATCCGAACATCGATATGTTGTAATTTTATTGGGTAGCATCATGAAATTGTGAATTTATTATTAAAGTTTAAGTTGGATTAAGTAGTATATATATATTCTGGACACTCAACTAAATTGATTAGAAAATCTTTTTTTTTTTTTTTGAAGATTGGCCCCCCTAAAGGGGATCAATTCATCTCCAACAAAACAAAGTTCGAAGCATACATAGGAATATTCAAGGAACCTACGCAGGATGAAGCCGCATTCCTAGCTAAAGTGTGGGCAACAACGTTAGCACCATGCCTAATGGAGATAAAACGACAATCCTCAAAACACGAGGTAATATTTAAAGTTTCAACAAAAATATTACCAACAATTGAGAGGTTACTAGCACCCTCATCAAGAGCTCCGATCACAAGGTTGTCGCCTTCAATTACCACCTTCTTCCATCCAAAGTCACGTCCTAGTTTCACCGCCGACAAGGCCGCGTAAGCTTCGGCCACAAGAGGGTCCGAGAGGTGGAGCTTCTTGTCCGTCTCCCACCCGACGCAACACCCCTCACTATCCCGCGCCACAACGCTAATCCCGATTGCATTCTCCCTCCGAAACACAGCACCATCAAAGTTTATTTTAACCTAGCCATCCCTAGGCTTCTTCCATTTCGCATTCGAATCCGGGGTATTAGATGCTGCAACTCCTTCACTCAACGTCACGGGCTGCCCCACATTTCTCAAAGCCATATCCACAACTTCACTCGGTACCACAGTCAGCCCTTCCATCTTTCTTCTGTTTCGATACAACTAAATGGCCCAGCATACAGCAACTAAACGCCCCACTTCTGCCTCTTCAAGTTGGTTGCAAGCTTGCACAATGCCCTCAAGAAAATTCTCCGCCAGCCGTGTAATCACCCTACTGGGAACATTCACTAATGCCCAAATTTGTCGAGCAAATTGACAAAGAAAAAGAGCATGAGGTGGGTCCTTGGTATCCTTACCACAGAACATGCAACTGGCATCCGTTCCACAATGTCAGCGCACCAAATTTGCATCCGTTGGGATAATATCCTGGCAGCAACGCTAAATGAAAGACCAAATTTTTGGTTGGACATCCAAACTCCAAAATTTCTTCCACGCCTCATTACCCTCCCAATAAGCCGACGATTCTTCTCCTCGTGTCTCTCGTGCTACCGCCAAATGATAGGCGCTTCTAACCGAAAACTCTTCGTTGTGAGTAAAGTGCCAGACAACGGTATCTTGTGTTCGAATGGTACTAATGGGAATACTCAGAATCAAGCTTGCATCTCTTTCATGGAATGTGTTCATTACTAAATGCACATTCCACTTCCCCGTGTCCTGTACGATGAGGTCCGAAAACCACTCCGGATGCAAGAACGCATCCTGCCGGAATTTGGGTTAAAACCCAGTCCTTCCGGAAGCCAGCGGTCCCTCCAAATTTGAACCTGCAAGTCATCTCCCACTCGCCACCTGGACCCCTCCTCCATAAGAAAACGAGCAGTCCACAAGCTCCTCCAAGTGAGCGACGAATTTCGACCTAAGGAACCATCCCAAATCTCCACGTCCGGGAAGTATTTTCCCTTATAAATCCAACCCACCAAACTATCCGAGGTTTTGATGAACCGCCAGAGTTGCTTAGCGAGCATTGCCAAATTGAACAGTTTTAACCTTCTGAAACCCAACCCCTCATTCTTCTTATTCTTACACAATTTACTCCAAACAAGCCAATGTAAACCTCGTTTCTCCCCGTTTCCCCACCAAAATTGAGCAATAGCCGATTCCATCTCTTGAATGAGTGAGTCCAGAAGAAGGAAACAACTCATTGTATACGAGGGAATCGCTTGCAACACTGCCTTTACTAGAACCTCTTTGCCCGCTTTCGAAAGAAATTTCTCCGAGAAGCCTCTAATTTTCCTCTTGACTCGTTCAACTAGTTTCGAGAACACCTCTTTTTTAGACTTCCCCACCACCGATGGAAGCCCCAAATATAAATCAAGTTTCTCCGTTCTCCGTACACCCAACACGCCCGCCATTTCCAACTGATCCTCAACACCAATATTCCTACTAAACACCATTGACAACTTCTGACCATTCATAACTTGTCTCGAAACCCTAGCATACTTATCCAGTACTCCTTTAATACACTCCATTGCTTCCATCGACGCCTTCTCATAAATCATTGTATCATCGGCAAACAACAGGTGGGAAATTCGAGGGGCATTCTTACACACAACAATACCCTTTAAATTTTCCCTACGTTCCTGATCCTATAAAAGACACGACAAAACCTCTGTGCACAAAATAAAGAGATAAGGGGAAAGAGGGTCTCCTTGACGGATACCTCTTTCCGAGACCAAAAAATCAAACTCACAGCCATCTAAGAGAAAGGAATACGATATAGAAGAAATGCACATCATAATAGTGGAAACAAAAGTGGGTGGGAAACCTAACCTGACCATTAGCCATTCAACGCGATCGTAAGCTTTGCTCATGTCGAGCTTCAGGTTAAAAACACCATCCTTTCCTGTTCTCTTCTGCTTAATAAAATGGTTAATCTCCAAAGCAACAAGGATATTGTCAGTAATAAGTCTATTGGGAATAAACAATGACTGACTCGGGGATATCAAATTATGAAGCAACGGTTTCAAACGATTAGCCAAGGCTTTTGACGCAATTTTATAAGCAACTTTACAGAGACTGATCAGACGAAATTGAGTAATAAGCTTGGGATCTTTACACTTAGGAATGAGCACCACATGTGTAAAATTCATACGTCTATCAAATCTACCCTTATTAAGCACATCAAGAACAAAGCGAACTACATTTCTACCCACCACATCCCAATAATGCTGAAAGAAATTGGGGGGATGAAGACCATCAGGTCCGGGGGATTTAAGAGGATACATATGTTTGAGAGCTTTAATTACCTCCTCTGACGTGAACAGAATAGCAAGTTGTTGCGTCATTAGTTCGGTCACCTTCGGTTGCACCGTCTCATGTACTCCCTCGATCTCAGAGTTATCCACCGGCTGAGCTTCGAATAACTTGCCAAAGTAGTTCTCCATTATATTGTGAATCCCCTCGTCCGAGCTACAAACAATCCCATTCTCATCAGTCAGTGATGCAATATGGTTATTTCTCTCCTGTTGTTTTGCTTTCTCATGGAAAAACCTCGTATTCCAGTCCCCTTCTTTCAACCAGTGCTCCTTAGCCCTTTGCTTCCAATGAATTTCATCATCTTTCAAAATTCCTACCACAATGTTCCTAAGCCTCTCTTCCTCTTTCTTAGTTTCCTCTGTAATAATACCATTGCGCAGAGACACTATCTTCTTCTCTAGTTCCTCAATATCATATTTTATTTCTTTTTGTGTGTGTGTTTTTTTATCATACCCAGATATATCTGTTTTTTTAACCCTGCTATCTTGTTTTTCATTTTTCGTAACCACCGTACATCGTCCCAGAAATCTATTGTGATAGTCTCTAACCTTCACCCAAATAAAATATATGAATTAATAATACTTGTATTGTAAATAGTAAATATTTTATTATTTCCTTACTCATCGTTCATTAGTATCACTTCTCTTCCATATCCTGTGCTTTTGTTGTTTTTTCAAAATTGAAATGATTGTGTCAATTTCTTTAAAAATCCAATTATATTTGCATTATAAGAAAAGTTGTAAGAATCTTCTTTCTTTTATCCACGGGAGAGTGCCAGAAAGAGATGATATAAAGAAACCATTTAGCGAGGTAACTAATTCTATTTGGAAAACATATTTGGGTCTTAAAAAAAAAAAGAGAAGAATAGAAAATACATTTGGCAAATTTGTGTACGTATGGCACAAGACATTTATTTACGCTTTCAGAATGAAGCATCTCGTGAAAATCCTTCTACCTTATGGAAATGGGAGATCAGCGTATTCAGGATCATCTACGCCGCCTCAACGGTGCACACAGATGGCACAACTATGCGAATATCAATTCATTTTTGGATTTGAATTGATTCCTAAACATGCACGTTGTAATGAGTTTATGCATTTCTTTTCTTACATACTGATATCCAATTCAAAGAGGCTGTTGTTCTGCATTACGTATATTCAAAATTTTTGGACCTCAAGTCGAGAGTGAAAATAAGAGAATATTGTGATTTTAAATAATTATCCATTGAAACTTAACTATTTAATTTATTTAGTCCAAAAATAAATAATCAATAAACATTCAGTTTAACTATTTAATTTGAGTATATTGAAATGACCAGAAAAAAGAAGTGAAGTTAGAAAATCGTATAATAGGTGGTATCTATCTTGTCTACGGTTCTGGGGTAATTGGCGTACCCCGATCAGTGGGGGGAAATCTTTGGCTTTTACCTTAGTTTGTTTGGGAATTCAAATAAATTTGAATTGTTTAGTAACTAAAGATAATTGAAAATTTACCGATCAATTGATTTTCATCAAAACCGGTGGTGATTTCCTTGAATTCTTAAAATCGGACGTGATCGGTTTGTAGCTGAACTTTTTGTCTACTTCTTTCACAGTTGTTGCTGCTTGGAGTACCAACTCAATTCGAGGTTGACATTTAAGTAATTTCTATTTATTTACTTCATTGTCGGATTCTCTATGATGTAAGTTCCATTGAATATCAAATCATTTTCGTAGCGCGTTTCCATATCCTTAAATATATTCAAGAATGATTAAAAACCAAATAAAATACTCGGATGTACATAAAAAATCCTATGATATTTGATAACTAAATATATAGAAAAAGTAGGCGTATAAAATATATGTAATTTTTAATGACTGAAAAGTATTGAGTCTCCTCAGACCTGCATCATCCTACAATAACTTTGTTATATTTTCATTTCAATGTATAGTTGGTAGCTGGTCACCACACTGAATTTGGAAAATTTTCAAACTTCATTTACGATTTTAAATGAATTAATTGTTGTCAAACATGGAATAGCCAAATCAATATGATCAATCATGTGTAAAGCTGAAATAATTTTGAAACTTCCCCTCACATCGTCTATCTATTACGCATTTTAAAGTTCCCAAAAAAATAATCGTCTCAATTGATCCTGAATAGGAACATGCATGTATGAGCAAATATTTCAAATATTATGAACATTATCATTTACTATGCACTCAGAATTCCCAACACGTTGTGTATTCTATTTATCTGATCGTCCATGAATATGAGTTTTCTTATGCTTTTAGAATCATGCTTCGCTCCTTGCTATTGCCCTCTAGAATTACCATCACCTTAAATTTTTGACCCCGTTTGTTTTGATTTTAGTGAATTAAGAGGAATTATTTCGGAAGTATCATAATTCTCCATGATAATTATTTTTGTATTTTTATGTATTAATCTCGAGGTTTCCGCTAGTAGTGGTGATGCTACTAAGCTCATTGAAAAAATTGAATAGCCCACTTTGAATGTGAAATACTCTTATTTTATTTAAAATCTGATGAGTTTTTACAATTATAAATGTAAATAATTAACATTGATTGGATATAATAATTGTAAGGCTAGCAAGAGGGTGGACCCTTTCGTTAAAAATAATTTGTTAGTCTTGTTTTTCAATTAATTAAATGGTAAAACGTATAGTCTCAAGCAGGGGCGGATCTAGAAATTGTTGGGAGTCGGGGCTTAAAATTGTTGGTACTCAATATATTAAAAAAAATTAATAATTAAAAAAAAATGTGGCTTTGTGAGGGTGGGCATAAATTTCAAATTGAAATTGGAAATGTGGCTTTGTGAGGAGAGGGAGTTGGAATTGGAAATTGTTTTTGTGATGGGTTGGCCGTGGGAGGAATATATTTAAAATTGAAATTGGGACTTGAGACTTTGTGGTAGTGGGCCTTGGGGGGCTGGGCTGGGCCGTGGGCTTTATAGTAAAATTTTTATTTTATTTTTGTACAAGGGTGGGGGCTGGTGTTGGGCCCGAAGGGGGGGCTCAAGTCCCCCCCTGGTCCTACACTGGCTCCGCCAGTGGTCTCAAGTATTGAAAGAATTGCAAGAATCCATATTTAAATGAGTGTTAAAGGTTGTAAATAAATGTTATAGCTTGTGTCAACAAATTAAATTCTTCTCTAAGTAATTTATTGTAAAAATGTGGAGTCATAAGTATTGGAAGAGTGTTGCAAGAATTATTAGTACTTAAATGAGTTAAAATTTATTCAATTATGCTTAAATTAGTTTAAAGAGTTATCCTGTTATAAATGACGAAGAGTGCTATTTTTGTGCTTAATTTGTATAGCTCCTTTATTTTATGTTAATAATAATCAATAATAAAACTATCACTATTAGTCCCGTACCTATTTCTTTGATATTTAAACTATATATATTTAAAAAATATGGAAAAGTATGAAAGTCTTGAGGTAATTAAATGATAAAATGTAAAGTCTCAAGTATTGGAAGAGTCGCAAGAATCCATACTTAGGTAAGTTAAAATTTATCCAATTAAATTAAATTAGTTTAAAGAGTTACCCTTTAATGATATATAAAGAGTCAATCTAAAAGTTGAAAATTGATGCTACAATATATGTCAATAAATAAAAAAAAATTCTAAGTAATTAAATGACAAAATGTTGAGTCCCAAATATTAGAAGAGTTGCAAGTATGCATATTTGAATGAGTTGAATCCCAGTCAATGACATATAAATAGTGGTTTGAATAATAATTAATTATAAAACAATCAATGTCATCGTTACTAAATTTTTTTAATATTTAAACTCTTTTAAAAGAATAAGAAGAAGTACAAAAGTCCCGTTTTAATTTTTTTCCTTATTATATTTTTAAATAAACGATGGTATTTGGAAGCATATATATATATATAGATGTTCAAGACCTGATGCACAGAAAATTTCATAATCCGAGTAAGCATCAAACCAAAAAAATTTACAATTCCACGTATCAATTTCTAACTTGATTGAATTTCTTAGCAATAGGTGCAAAAAAGACAGTTTTATCAATTTTCTAAACTATAGAAACAAGCATACAAGGAGCAGGACAAGTCTTGAACACTATTGATATTCATTGGTTAAGTGTTTGTTATTATCACAAACTACAATCGACAAACGGCCCTTCCTTTAAAGTGGTGGAATATCCAGTTAGCCTGTGAGTTCTTCCATTTGGCCCTGATTTATCATACATAACAATGTAAGTATCAAAAGTATGTGAATACTTGGGAGCAAGAACTGATCGGAATGGAGAGAGAATCACCTGAGTTATGTACTGCTCTGCATCAGTATGTCTCAAGAACATGATCGCGTGTCGAGCCAAGTTGGCGACCTGATCGCTAAGCACAAACTCGTCAATATCATCCAGGACTCTAACCTTAATGTAGGGATCTTTCGGGGGAATCATATCCTAGGAAACGTAAAAAATGTCTAAGTTGTTTGAAGATAGACAGACAAACAAGTAGCTTTTGACCACCAAAAATCAATAGTAATAGTTAGCACACACGTTGAGGCGAGTACCACACATCAGAAATGACAGTACATTGCACATAGGAGTAATAGAGCAATGGTTACCTCATTAAAGGTTGAAGGTGAAGAAGATGGCCTCCGCATTCTTCAAGCACTTGAGCAAATACATCATTCTGCAATAATTCACAGTGACCAGCACAAATCAAATATTGTCAAAGTGGGCTGGCAGATCTTCCATTTTATAATTTATATGGAAACAATCACCAAAAGAAAAAGGGAAATTCTTAAGGATCTTACATTGAAAGTGCTAAGCTGGCCAGGCTCACCACTCGCAAATTCCTTCACCAACTCGCTCGCTTTTCTTCCATAAACATATTCCCCCACCAGATCTCAAAACTCCCTCAGCCGTATTACAGCAAATTCCATCCTCGAGGGCAGCATTCATGGCAATCATCACTAGTTTCTCCCGAGGAGGGCATAGTATAACAGTTCAACAACAGTTCTTCCACAACAGCATTAAAAATCCAATCCTTAAAACCATCGTA
>JBBMKE010409636.1:0-11732 GCA_037834125.1 Lippia alba | reverse complement strand
TTATTCAAAGATTGTTTGTGATTTTACAAGGAATAAGTAAAGCACTAACTGCTTTCAGGGCACTATTCCTAACATGTGACAGATGCTTATCACTTCGTCACTGTACACATTTGATATCTAGATCAGCTATCTCTTGCATAACATCTTCAAATTGTGACATTGTGCTAGGGGTGTTCAAAAAAATCGTAACTGAAAAACTGAACCGAAAATCGGCCGAACTGAACCGAACCAAACTGACCAAAGTTGATTTGGTTCGGTTTTCGATTTGGCTTATTTTGATTGTTGGTTTTTTGGTTTTTTCAGTACGGTTGAGCAAATTAACCTAACCGAACCGAACCGATAGCCGATATAACTTTATTATTATTTTTATTTATTAATTATAATTGTGTTTGTATGTAATAAATACCCGTCCAAGAATCAAATACCCCAAAATTCAGATCTGACTTCTCCCAAATTGAAACGGTGAAACCCTATTTGCTGTCGTAACTCCTCTCCCATTTACTGTTCCGATAATCCATCACCGTGGCACCGCCGACGCTATTGCCTCCCATCTCAAGTCATCTAAAGTTCAAATCCCAATTCCTAGCCCGACCGCTCCATCTTTCTCCATCAGCTTCACATCTCCGGTGCCATTGCCTTTGTATATTTTTGCTTCAAATTCAAACAATGAAATGGTTAGCCACTAGGCCCACTACTGCTCTTTTGGAAGCTATTGATGATGTCTGGTGCGGTTACTTCAAGTGGCTGAAGTTAATTTTTTTTTTGGATTTTATGATTCAAAATAAGGGGCTCAGTGATGAAATTTGTTTTTATGCCTTTTTAAAATTGCAAGCATGAAGAATGCAACATTTATATAGCAATTTCGGATTCATGTTTAGAGGAGAAGACAATTTTTTTTCTTTATTATTTCTGAAGTTTGGTTTTCGGCTGAAAACCGAAACCAAACCGAAAATTTTTAGTTAAAATCGAACCGAACCATAAAAGGTTCGGTTTTGGTTTGGATTTTTGAAAACCGAATTTTTCGGTTAACCGAACCGAAATTTCGATTTTGGCCAAAATCGGCCGAATGAACACCCCTACACTGTGCTAGCCCTTGGAGCCTCCAAAAGGCAAGTTTGAACCTTAGTCCTTTGAATCCAGATTTGTTCATGTTGCCCAAAAAATGCTTTGCACAAAACCTATTTTCGACTAGAGGCAAAACCTTCTCAAATGTTGGGATAAAACCTTCTTGTTTGTCTGAGATAAATGTGTATGTCTACTCTCTATCCTTTAAAAGGTCTACGATACCTCGATTTTTCGGCCCTACAGGTATGACGTTACGTGTGTGATACTTGCGCTTTTAAATTTTTAATTATGCATTTATATATTTATTTTAATGTTTAGTTGTTACTCTTGATCTATTTGAATTATTTGATAAACTATGAGTTTCATACTTGAACGTTTTGCTCATTTTCGTTGGTATTTGCTCCTTTTGTGTTAGAATTTGATTCTGATTTCTGTTACAACTTGATATGCATGAGATATATGTATTTACATGCTCGTTGCATGTTTTCAAGTTTGTTTGTTGAGGTTTTGAGGTGTTTGATTTAGGACCTAAAGGGGGCTAAAATGTTTTTAGCGCACCTTGGGTTCCGGATGGTATAAATTGAGCTCGCGGATTCGGGTTCAAATTTCGTCACCACCGTTGGACTCGTTTCGACTATTCGGGTCTAATAGAACAAAATTTATATTTCTCCAAGCCTTTTGAACATCCAAAATTTTATCAAATCCTTGTGTTTGGAAATTAAAACAGAAACACAACGAAAATATAAAATTTTTCCCAACTAAGAAAGATTCTGAACTCGTAATTCTCATCCCCAAATTCATAGAGACCAAAAACTTACTCAAAGGGGTTCTTTCTTGACACGTTCTAGCCGCCCAAGAATGCTGCCCAAGAATGCTCTTCAAGCGGCTTGTCCCCACAAAGCTCTGTGAATCTTTCAAGACTTCACGATAGTAGCCCTCTAGAGATTTAGTCCATCAACTGTGACCACTATCTGAATAGGGAGGATGCTAGTTCTATATTTGGTGTTTAGACTCTAAGCGGTTAGTGTATAATTATGGAGAAAGGAAATTTTTTTATCAGCCTACAAGGGGTTCGAACCCCTTGTATTTGTAAGGTTGGGATTCGAATTCCATCCCCAATTGGGGATAGGATTTCCTAACCCAATAGCTTCTTATTTCTTACTTGGAAAGAAAACTTTCCAACTTTGACCAAAGTTCTTAATTTTTGACCAACTTGTTGAGCAAGAAAAATATCCAACTCTCTCAGATATTTTATATTACTTTGTTTATTAAATAATAAATAGCTTGAAGGCTAATAATTAATTAATCCATAATAATTATTTGTTAGACTTTACTTCTCCAAATTAGGACTTTAATATTAATTTAAAATTAAATCAAATCCATTAAATAATTAATCAAATTAATTATTTAACAATTACACTAAACACATGACACGTATCACTCGCACGTACGTGTCCCTAAACCAATCTTGTATTGGTTCAATCAACTCGTTTAATATATTCAAGCCTTAACCTACGTGACTGAGTTGTTGTGTGTGACCCTCTAGGTTCTTAATTCAATTAGCAGTGACCCTAATTAATTAATTAATTATTCCACAGATCAAACGACCATAGTCTAGCAACATGTATTTGGCCTTTAGCTGAATAAGAATGTCTCGATTCGAAAGAACCTTTAAGTCATTAATTCATGTGAGATACAATCCTCCTACATCCCATCTCTCAACCAAGATCTAGGGCAAGGGAATAGTTAAAACCCTAATAATCTTGATCTTAAAGTTAAGTGCATTTCATATCTATTTAATCTCAATCCAAGAAACTCATTTATTGATGTGTTAATCTACTGCCTTGGCTAAGGAGTCCATTATGGCATATGAATAACTTACATAATAAGATATCAACTTGCTGATGCAAGTGTAGGTCTTTTATCGATTCTCATATGCTTTCGTGTGCCACTTGTGCAGCCCCAACATAAGCCTTGAATCGGTTGTCTAAGGCGACACCCTTTAAAGCTTACATCTAAGACTATAGAGTTAGCTCACAGAGCAATAATGGAATCTCACATCAATGACTCGTGAGATCTTTCTTAATCTAGAAGCTTCCATTTCCAGAAATAGAAACCTCCTTTCCCATTTAGAAATCTTCTCACATGGGACACCTCAGTGTATTGCCACAAGAATAAGTAAGCCCCCCCATATATCATGCACGTATCAACAATACACTTTGCACCCTATGAAACAAGGTGGTCCTTCTTAAGGGCATGGTCACATGAGCAAGCCTCGAACGAGTCAAATCGACACTCCCACTATCTTTAGGACTCATCGGCTTGGAGTGATTTCTAATCATGACTTATATGATATAGGGCTCGTCTCATGAACCACTTCACCTAAATGGTTGAGTCCTATAAGTCATATTGATTAGGAGAGTTCTTATACATACGTAAATAAAGTAAACATACAATCATACAAGAGCATATAAAGAAGTGTTGCCTTTATTCATTATTTCATTCAAAGATTGTCTGTAATTTACATAAGAAAAAGTACAAAGTGGATATACAATCGGCTTTAAGGGCACTCTTCCTAACACTTTGTGCCTAAATGACCACCTTTGACCATTTTAGTCATAACTCTCTCAATACTTTACCATTTTAACTCAATTTTGGCCTAAATTAACCCAACTCTATACACGTTCACCCCCTCATGCTCTCATTTCGGCCAACATAAAGTAAATGGGAGAATTTGCAACAACTTTAGGAGATAAAAGACTATTCCCGTCACTATTCACAAATTGAGAATTTTGAGCTCAAATCTTCACCAATCTCCACCCAATTCAAGAGGTAAGTATATATTGGGTTTTTTTGCAGCGAGGCCCCTTGTAGTTTGGCGAATGTTCAAATAAAATCATGTAGTATGAAATATATGTTAAAAACCCATAAGGTTTCAAAAACTGTACACTTAGAACCTTGAACCCCTTGAGTGTACTGTACGCGCCTCTATTGCGGTTGGGATTCCATGTTTAACGCATAATTGACCCTAAAATGTCTTTTTTACCCCTATATGACACCTTAAGTCTATTGTCATCAAATAATGTTATTTATATTGCCTAGAAAACCTTCTGTTTTAAATATATTGCCCAGAAAGCCTTCTATTTTAAATATGTTGCCCAGAAAACCTCATCTTTGAAATCTTCAACCATACACTTCAATGGCCCTGTCCAATTTGAGATTAATTCAGGCAATGGAACGATTTTCACATATTCCACCACCACACCCCCAAGACCAGCGGCACGAACATAAAACACACCCACACCCACACGCACAAAAACAAAATTACACACACAAAACACATGCATACAAACATAAATCACACACAGAGAGAAGTCGATAGCACATACACACTCTCAGATCTAGATCTGAATCTAGATCTGAAAATGAGATAGGGGGCAATGAATTTGAGAGATAAGGTCGGCGGCGGTATTGTGCTGCTTCACAGGTGGTTGGTTGATTGTGATGATGATGATGATGATATAATATTACATTACAAAATATTTATGTTCTAATTTTTTATTAAATTATAAAATATAAAATAAATGAAAAAGGAAAATAAAAAGAAATAATAATGAGTAAAAAGTTATTTTATGTGATGATGATGATATAATATTAAAATATATTTATGTTCTAATTTTTTTATTAAATTATAAAATATAAAATAAATGAAAAAGAAAAATAAAAGGAAATGATAATGGGTAAAAAATAGTTGTATTTGAAGGGGGCAATTACGGTATTTCACCTCCAAAACGTGCCAGATTCATATCGGGGGGCAATGAGCAAAAGTTTGAAATTATGAAGTTTTATATATAATTTTTTAAAACTCAGGCTTTTTTCCGTCGCTTATGAAAACCACAGGATTTTTTGAGCATATAGCTCTTTTATTGAATTGGTTTTATAGATTCTTTTCAAATTGAGTTTTATTGGATTCGTTTCATTAGTTCTTTTTCTTGCAAGGCTTGGGACATTTTTCTTGGATTGTCTTTCTCTTTTGCTCTGTTTATGGTTTTCTCTTCTCTTCTTGTTTGGATTTGAGATTTATTGAATTCATTTTGTTACATTTTTTTCTGCATCAATTGAGACAATTTCTTTGGTTTTATTGGATTTATTTTGTTAGATTCCTTTCTTGTACGGCTTTCTTTTGTTATGCTTATGATTTTCTCTTATTGTTCCAATTCTCTTTCTTTTGCTCATGTTAGTGCTTTCTTTCTCTTCTTGCTCGACTTATGTTTATGACTTTGTTGAGGTGGTTGTGACTTGTGATCTTGTATAGACAATGCAAAGAAAACAACACAGCACTCTGTTCTCGGGAAAATTTTATCCAAAATTTGATTTGATCAAATCTAACCAATTATAATTTCAAGTATATTATACATTGATCTGTTAATCTTAAATTTTTACTAATTACATGATAAGCGCAAAATAAATTTTCTTATAACACCAATTTAATCCTATTAAATTTGAATTAGAATTACCGGATCGTCAATGCTCGAAACTCAGCAAGATTGAGATGACAGCAAGAAATTTCATCAGCTATGGTTGCTTCTACGCAAGATTATATCCATCTACTACAAGATGTATTAAAAATTCATGTCCATTAATTGAGCCGCTTATGTCACCGACAACGTAGTATGCAACAAAATCACAGGTTTGCTGGCATAAATCAGCAAAACCGTGTCCGAAGAGTGCGATGTCATAACAACTTCATCCCGAGGTTGATTTATCTTCTACTCGGACACCATAAGCTAATTTTATCTGTGTGCTTTGGAGGCGGTGGATATTGTTGACTGCGAGAACATGCTACAATCTCAAATCACATGACAACATATCATCCTATACTATTTATAGAAGATCCAAAAGTAAGATTGACATTTTATATGTTAATCTTTTAAGATTTACGAATTTAATGGGTCAATCCTTTTAATAATCTTTTTGTTTTTCTTAATTTATTTAAAATACTAATACAAAATAGAAATGGGATGCTGATTTTATAATTATTGAAATGGAATGGTGATTTTATAATTATTAGTTTTGCTTTGGAAAATGAATTCCTAAAGAGCATTCTTTTGGCATTCATATAATTTTTGCATTAATATTTTCTTATAATCTTGTTTTCTAATTTCTCGTATTTATAAATTATATTTTCGTGATCTTCAAAATTACGAGTATAATTCTTATAGTTCAAATCTCATTTCTAAAATGGATATTTTTTTTTATATACAAGTTTGACTGTTTCATTTTGAAATCCAAATCAGATCAAAACTGCAAAAAATGTATAAGAAATTTTACCAAGTATGACGTGGTCTCACGGGGAACCGAATAGGTTGTTAGGAAATGTGCACCATTTTATGTACGCTACATCCTATCTAACCCAATATGAATACACGATGTAAGTCGATCACACCCACCTCAGTGGGACGCTTTCGAGCGAAGACGACACTAAACGAAAATTCTCTTTCATTGTACTCACAAAGAATAATTACATAGTTATGGTGGGGGGTGGGGTTGGGATTACAATAGACATCACGCTAATTTTGCTTCAACTCAATGCTTCCCTTCATAATACATGTAAGTTTTTTTTTATCTGGCCTCACATACTCACATATTACTGTAGGAGTTGTACAACGCAATACAACGGTAGCAACCTGTCCACTACCAACTGCCTAATTATTTATATAGGGAAAGAGCTAACACCTAAGACTCGACAATATCTTGTCTCGTTGGTACGGTCCTGCTTGCGGGGTGGTCCGACGGCCACGTTAAATAGTGTGTCGCGGGGACCAATAGCTAACACGATCCATGACATGGGAATAATCTACGTATGTAAAGAATCAGAAGATTATCACACTTATCCAATGTATTGAAATTAATTCATATTTATATATAATAATATTTAAAATTCGACAATTCGTTAAAATTATCGAAAATAACTACAATGAAGGACATGATAATCGGGTTTTATAGAAAAGATACATAAAAATAAAAAAAGCTTGCGTTGCGTTAGCTCTAAAGTAGTTATCATAGGTTTATCTTTATAACTAAACAATAAATTACTGTCTTAATGACAATTCCTTATTTAATAAACTAAGCATTAGTGGTTCACCTATATAATAATTGGTTGACTTAAATTTCTTAATGACATCTTCAAATCTAATTTGGGGTGCTTAGCCCACACAATACCCCAAAGGCTAAGCCAAAGCCAAAGATGTAAGATTAGTCACTTCAAGATACACTGCATAAGATAATCTGCTATATATATTTGGACTACAGGTACTTGTCAACCAACTCTTGGACTTATGGAGCTAAGTGTAATATTCAATTCTTTTAGCGCTGACCAACTTCCCAATTATAAAATTTTAATTAGGGTTGCAATTATTAGTAAATTGAAGAGAAAAAAAAATCGTGGTTAGTCATAATATTATCCTAATCATTAGCCGGCTTTTGTATTCATTTTCCTAGTGCTTTGTATCTGCAAATTCGACGGGTTTTATGGACATTATTCTCTACAAGAAATATTGTCTCACAAGGTGATGAGTTAGAATAATTCTACATATGAGGTAATTGGGCTGAGTCGTGAGCGGGGTGCTATTTCTGTTGGTTATGAGTCGTACGTAGTCAAAATATTACTTATGAGTTATGATGTACAAATATGAATACTATGATATGGATACGATATAAATATAATGATAGAAAATTTTTCTTAAATTTCTCACATTAAAATTATCGAACATGACAAAATAAAATGATATGTTTAAAAATATCTGTACATCATAGTATACCACGTAGTAATTATAGGATAACATCAAATTAAGAGAGATTACGAGCAATATAATCAAGGAATCCCTAATATCGGCTATGAATGAAAATATAGAAAACGAGTGCTAAGTACCTAATAATAGGAGAAAATTTACTTTACCCCCAATACTAAAATTTTCGGTACTAACTCAGTAACTCTCAATTTTCAAATTTTAATTTTTTTCCTCCCCATTTTGCGTAAAACCCTCCAAAAAAAAAGGAAAGGAAAACACACATACTATTTTGCTAACATAATATCTCATATTGACAATTTCATACTTTTTATTTTGTACGTTAATATTTCAAACTTAATTTTCATACTTCATATGTAAAACGTAATACTTTGTTTTTTCCTATGTAGGTGAATTTTGGGGGTAAAAATTGATTGTTGATTAACTTTTGAATTATTATTTAAAAACTATAAATAATTCAAAAAATAGAATATTGTTTGCAAAAGTTAAAGTACTTATGTTTCAAACTAGAATATTATTCATACAAGTTAAAATGCCGATGTTCATAATCTGAGCATTATTTAGAAACATTAAAATATCTAAATTTAAAATTAGAATATTATTTGTAAAAAATTAATGATTTAGGTTTAAAACTGAAATATGAGAAAGAAAAATAAAGAAAAAGTTAAAAAAAAGAAGTATTATTCGTAAAAGTTAAAGTATTTATGTTTTAAATTATAGTATTATTCATAAAAATTAAAGTACCTATTTTTATAGCGGAAGTATTGTTCATAATCGTCAAAGTATTTAAATTTAATAATAGAGTATTATTCGTAAAATGAAAAACAAAGATTAAATAATAATAATAATAAATAAATAAATAATGATATTGTGGCCAATTTAAATGTTTGGGGAATAAATAAAACTTAAATTTTATAAATGAGAAGCTAGTATTAAAAGTTTTAATATCGAAAAATAAATTAAATTTTCTTCCACCATTAAATACGTAAAAATGACTTTCCCATAAAAATATAGGGAGAAATCATAATGCTCACCCATGTATTCTATTTTGTACGTGATTCTGCAACTCATCACAAATCAAAAGGTAAGGGGGAGTGGGAATGCTTCTCGTCCCTTAATATTTGTGCTCCTTTAATGTATTTTTAAATTAGAATTATTTCCAGACACCCTCTTGTTTTTTGAGGTTTAGTGCGTTTTGTCCTCTAATTTTTGAATTGATTCGATTTATCCCCTTATCTCTGAAAAATATCACACTTAATTCATTTTAACAAATTTTGACCGTTGATTTCTCTTTTGTTACGGCGACCCAAACTTCAAAACTATCGTCCATCGTGTTCAGCTCTCCAAGGAGAACAAAGTCTATTCCACAGTTGACCCTATTAACCGTCGAAAGCAGCCACAATGCTTCATTCGTCGTGCATCGTTTTTGACCAGTGATTACTGCTTCTTTAGCTATTGGATTTTAGTTTCAAAAACATTATTGTGTTTTTTGAGTCGAGAGCTTCAAGTTATATATAATAGCAATACATTTGAAATTTACTTTGTGCATATCTACTTTATTAACGGGATTAATTGTGATATTTTTTAAAGAATAAAGGTATAATTGCATCGATTCAAATATAGAAGGACAAATCGCATTAAATCTCAAAGGACAAGGGTGTCTGGAAATTGCCTTAATGTAAAAATACATTCAAGGACCACAAATATTAAGGGACGGCATGCATTCCCACTCCCCCTATCCCTTTTGATTTGTGATGATTTGCAGAATCACGTACATCGGTGAGCATTATGATTTCTACCTATATTTAGCCCTTTAAATTATTGTAATAAAATTCAACTTGATTTTGCCCTCAAGTTTGGGGGTAAAAAAAAAAAAAAGAAAGAAAAAAACTAACATATCTTAGAATAATATTATAGGAACAATCAAGAAAGGCTCCATGAGATATGACGAAACTATATATTTTTCATTGAGTTTGAAAATTATATATTTATCTTGGGTCATTATCTTCTTATGATCCATTAAATTTAATAAAATGTAATTTTATTATTTTACCCCTAAATAATTTTGTGTATATTCTTTATTGAGATGCTATTTATTGTATTTAAGATAGATAAATAACGAATCAACAATGTTTGAATATCTATTTAAATAATTCTGATAAATATTTATATGAATTTACCTATGTTGTACGGACACAAACACGGACATGGCGTCACGGATACAACACGACACGGGCAAGGTGACACGGATTTTTTTAAAATTTTAGGACATGACACGACTTCAACACGGCTATATTTTATATATAAATAAAAATATTTTATATAAAAATAAAAATATTTTAAAGTATAATCTACGTAACATAAAATATTTATAAAAATATGTAATATTAAAAACTCAAATAAGTTTTGTTATTTTAATTTTCTCTCCAAAAAATTTAAAAAATATTAAAAAATGCATAAAAATTGCCCCGCCGTGTCGGACACTTCACCTCACCGTGTCCCAATTTTTTTTCTTTTTTTTTTCGGACACTCCATTAGCCGTGTCTGGCACGTGTCGGAGCCGTGTCCATATCCGATACGTGTCGGACATTGCACGGACCATTTGTTAGGCGTGTCTGTGCTTTAGAGGAATTTACCTACACATTAGTTAATATTTGTGTGTTTGTTCTGGTTTCATGAAAAATTTATTCTTTTCAACGAAGAAAATTTAAATTAAGTTATGTAAAATATACTTCAAAATAAAACGTAAACATAATTAAGGTAGAATTTGTAATTTTTTTTATCAAACTTTATATAAATAAATATGAATGAAATATTTATTTCAATTTATACATATAGACAAAATATAAATATTAAATTAAATTATAAATTTTTATATTAAAAAAATACAAATTTATCCAAATACTACAAATATATCCTTACAATCAGAATATTAGTACAATATACTTCTGAAGGTACAATTAAAATTTCAAAAAATAATATTGTTGACGGTATTAAAATTTAACATTGTAATTAAGTCGAATAATTCATGAGGGAAAATGTAAACCTTAAAGAGTATTCATAAGTTTTCAAACCTTAAGGGCTAATAACCGTATTTTCATGATATATTATCTTTAATTTTATATCATTAATCTTGACATACAATTTAGTTCCACCTCACTACTATTTATGCAAGACTATTTTTTCAAGACGCAGGACAATTTTTAAAATCATACAATAAATGACTGTGGCATATAAATATTGTAAGATTGTTAGATAATTTAAAATTATGCATCATTTTGTATTTCAATTTTCGAGTGGGAATAGATCATTTAAATATAAAACTTCATATATCAATTATACTTTTATTATTAATTAAAATATATCTCCAATTAAGTTAGAATGACGTAAATTATATGAATAGATAGCTTTCATCGATCCAAGATTCTCAATCAAGAATGAGGGGAAATCTCGGTGGCCGGTGGAAAATGTTTAGGGCCACTGCAAGTGCATTTGACTTTGTTGATTCATAAATTTCCCAAGTTCAAGCTGAGGTCAACCTCTTGACTTTCGGTTTCTATATCCCTTTCTTTTAATGCGTATCGTATTACAAGATTTTTTTTGTTAATTTATTAATAATTATTGGTTAAATTTCAGTAGTTTTCAGTCACGTTCTAATATTTCATATCTTAGGTCAGAGGCAAATGCCACGTGGGGGCATCTGCGCATAAATTCCATTTGCTATTTAATTAAATTCCTAAGTAAAAAAGTAAATTGTAACTAATTAATTATTATAATGTATGATGGTGGCAAATAAATATGTTAATAACATTTGAAGTGAGCTCAATTAACCACCGCCCAAATCAATCCGATGCGGTG
>JBBMKE010409626.1:0-11732 GCA_037834125.1 Lippia alba | reverse complement strand
AATAATTTAATTTCATCATTTTATAATAGTTATATATTAAATAAAAAAATTAAAATTCATCTTTTATATTATTATATTTATGTATTAAATAAATTTTAAGTCTTCTTAAAGCGCAAAATGTACACAAATTTGTCAGTGCGAAGAACTAAAATTTTAAGTTGTCTTAAAGCGAGCAATGAGCATAAATTCGCTAGTGCGGAAAACTGAGTGCGAGTGCGTTAAGTATAACAGAAGGATTATGTGATCTAGTCTGTGTATACAATTATCTATATCTATATCTATACTATTATATATTTGAAAACCACATTTTACTATTTGACTTTTTATGCATTTTGATGATGTGGAATTTATTTTTGGATACATCTTTTATTTTATTTACTATTTTAATCAAATTAATCAAATAAAAAATGTGATTGGTTGATTTTTATTTTATATATTATTTTATTATGAAAGTAAGTAATAACTAAGGAAAATATTTATTTTTGACAAGTTTGATTGAAGGATATTGTGTGTGTTTTTTTTTTGTAGATTTTCAATAAATAGAAAAAATATAATTGACTTATTTTCATTCTATATATTATTTTATTATGAAAATAAATAGTAATTAAGAAAAATAATTATATTTTAAAAAATTCATAATGCACTTTTTATGTGTACTTTTTTTTTCCTAAGGTGTAATTCTTAGAATTTTGGATTATTTTTAATATTTGATAAGATTATTATTGGTAGTTACAAAATAAATCTTTCCTTATTTGATATAAATCATTATTAATTTTTTTATGAGATATAAATTAATATTTATTGATCTTAATCATTCAGAAAACACACAATATCATTCAGTCAAACTTGTTAAAAATAAATATTTTCCTTAGTTATTAGTTACTTTCATAATAAAATAATATAAAAAATAAAAATCAACCAATCATATTTTTTTATTTGATTAAAAATCTCAAAAAATCTACAAAATTATACGTCATCAAAATGCAAAAAAAAAAATTAAATGGTCAAATGTGATTTTCAAATATATAATAGTATAGATTCGAGAGCTTTAATTGAGTGTCAATATAATTAATCTTTTAAATGCGAATTAATTTCTGATGCACCGACACTTCTAAAAATATCATTTTGCCGTGTCTTGTCGTGTTCGACACCCGTATCCGACACCGTGTCCGACACTTCTCATGTGAAAAATTCACAAAAAAATCTGTGTCGCCGTATCCGTGTCGTCGTGTCCGTATCCGTGCAATATAGGAATTAATCAATTAGTTGCTTAAATTACTCATCCAATTAATTTATTTTTTCAAAATTTATATATATATATATATATATATGTATATATATAATATTTATATTTATATCTATATCTATACTATTATATATTTGATAATCATGTTTGACTTTTCAATATGCATTTTATATGTTGTGGAATTTTATGATTTTTTTGAAAATTTTATTTTGGTAAGAAAAATATGGCCGACTAATCTTTATTTTGTGTATTAAAAAATGAATAGTAATTAAGAAGAGTTATTATCTTTGGTAAGATTCATAGTATATTTTAAATTTTTTCATGTGATTTAATTTTTATATATATAGATTATAGACTTTGAACTAAATACCATTCTATTGCTTATTTGAAAATTCATTTTATGTAATTAAAATCATATATTCTTTTTCTTTCTCTCTTTTTTTTTTCTTTTCTATTTGGATTAATATATTTCAATTATTATTAAACTCAACCCCGTATTATGTATAATTCAATAACTATTCCATTAATAAAGATTATATATATGTTAATAATAATTAAATCTCCTAAAAATTAGCAAACGAATTTGAGTTACCTAATACAACCACCTTTGAAATTTATTTGTAGTGAATTTAAAAGAAATTGATATAAACAATCAATTTCCAAACTATGCAATTATGATGAATTTTATTTATTATCTTTTATTCTCTCAATATATGTGTACCCTATCATTCAAATATCTGTCATACTTATATGATCAATTTCTCAATTTTTTAATTACTCTCAATATGAATTCACTAAAAATTTGTCTCTATCATTCATTTGGATTTTTTTTTTCAATTCTAAATCATCTGGCACGTTTTAAATTATAGATATTTGAAGGTACTTTTATAATATTGATTGGTGGTTCAATAATGTGTAGTGTTCATGATCTATTTGTATTCTGTCAATGATGTCTAAGATTCGTTCTTTAATTTATTCATCGTCTAAGGTTCATTCTTTGTCCTTCAATGATGTCTAAGATTCGTTCTTTAATTTATTCATCTTCTAAGGTTCATTCTTTGTCCTTTGTATTTTCACGAATAGTTTAATATGTAATGATGGATAAAATATGAATGAGAGTTTTCTCTAACTTCTTTTTAATTTTCATCATGATTCATTTAACAATTACATCTAACTTTTCTATTAAAACGAAACTGAATATATACAATGTTGCAAATTTATATATTGATTCTTACAGATTTATATATTAATTCGCAGATTTGTGTATTGATTATTATTATTATTATTATTATTATTATTATTATTATTATTATTATTATTATTATTATTATTATTATTATTTATTGATTAGTATTTTTGTTTCTATTATCATGTTTTTGGAGAAAAATGTTCTCAGAAATAATTCTATTTATTAATATGATTTTTTTAATTATTCATATTATTGTATTTTTAATTTTTAAATTCTTTATTTATTGATTTGATGTATATTTTCGTATGTGCATTAGTTTATATTCTTTGTTGAAATTAGGGTTGTTGTACCTTTTTAAGTTTTAACAACCGAATAGTACTTATTCTAATTTTGGATAGTTTGTTTATTTAGAATATTTCAGGTTTGGTTGTATTTTGCTATGTTTGTGCTTTGTCATTCTTGTAGTACCTGCATCGATAGGCGTCATCTCTCTCACACCAATTACTCGATTCACATATGAAATTAATTTTCATATATAAACCAAGTGCAGGGCAAATGGGTGACAAAACAAAACTCAATTAGCTAAGCGGGGCTAACCCTTAAACCAAGCAATAACGATGCAACAAGAATAACAGAAGCATTTAAATCATAACATATCAACATCATACATTGGAGTACAACTCCAAACCTAATATACAACCATGGCCTACAAGGCCCCAATTACACAAATCCAACAAGGGTTACAAACCCAAATGTAAATACAAGTTTTAATACATAATCATATAAGTATTCTCTATTGGGAAAACGGATTCAGAAAACGCAGTGAAAATTAATTTTTTTTTCAAAAACAAGATCGAACTTGCAATTCTCATACTGTATCGTAGGGTATTAGAAACTCACGTAAGTAGAAGTTTTCTTATGATGCCAATACCGCCTGTTGGACACCCTTCATGCGGAAAGTCCCTCGAACGTCCTTCGATCGATCCAAAGCATTGATCCTCTAAAGCGTATCCACACCAGTCACAAAACACGATCAAGCTAGAGAGAATGCTAGTTTTGTGGCTTGTGTTTTGGCTAGGATATTTTTCTTTGAAACTTTTCTTTTATTTTCTCAAAAATATTAACGCTTCAAGAACATTAGTCTTAAGAATGAGAAAGCCCCACCACTAGTATAAATACTAGCGGGGTTCGAACCCCTTAAGGGTTTCCTAATCCTAGTGGGTTTTGATTTTTTGCTCACTAATTAACTCATTTAATTATTTAATTAATTGGAAAATCAAGTTCTTAACTTATTTTCCAAATCTAACAAGAATCAACTTTCTCTCTCCTATAATAGGAAGTTAGACTTTTCAACTTTCCTAAAGTTAAAAGTCAATAGTCAATAAATAATATAATTTCTAATTAATTATTTATTAGGTTAAACTTGAGAGATAAAATCCTAATAATTAATTCAAAATTAATTAGAAAACTTAAATTAATTAATTAATTACATTTAATTAATTAATTTCTAGAAAAGAATTCGCGTGTGGAATAAATCCACACGCCTAAGCCACTTCACCATGACACGTGCGAGACTCACACGTATGATACACGTGTTTTGGACAGGTGGCAGCCACGTGTTAATGACACGTGGCAGTTACGTTCCAAGCGTGACCCCTGGCGGGGAAAATTTCCCTCTTTGATAAAAAACTCCAAACCTTTCTCTAATAATAAGGTAAGCTTTCAAGCCCCTTTACTTTGTAGTAAAGGGCTCAGTGAACTGTAATTGTGAAAAGATTGGAAGATCTGGCTAAAGAAGGTGATAGCCCTATAGATTCGTTCCCATGGTTTGATCCTTCCCAGTAAAACTCGGCGTGTTCGAATTCTGATCGCTTTTACACAAGAAAGGGGGACCACCCTCTAAGCCTAAATGTTCCTCAATGACCGATAACATACAAGTACCATGAGGGAAAGGTGAAAAGAACCCTATTTAGGGAGTGCAATAGAGAACCTGAGATCCTATGCGAACAATCAGTAGCAGCACACAACCAGAGCCTTCCTTTGTGCCTTGATTGTAAACGAAGTAGTCTTTAGTACCCTCGGGTAGACAAAAGCTGGTGTCGAAGACAACTCTTTTCAACCGCCTCTTCCCACTTATAACCGTGCCTCTTCATCGCCATACATGTCAATGGGTAGCAATCGTATTGAAGATTCACCTAGTGTACACCAATAACACGGAAGCCTTCTTACTATTTAGCAATTCTCGGTTCTTCTACTCTAATGCGTAGCCGGTATACCCTTGCTAAGACCAAACTCATCACGGACCATGGAACTCTGAAGGCGGACAAAAACTCTTCGGAATGGGCTTAGTGTACTGCATATTATGATTATGAGATTTGACAAACGAATGTGAACATATCTTTCTCAACATTAGATTGATAAAGACATAAACATGGGCATGAATCTCACATTCAATGGGAGTATGCATAAGTTATGCAAACCCTAAGGTCAATCTGAAGATTGATAAAGACTTTTAAGAGAAAGAACATTCGATTTGTTAAAAGAGTCAAAATGTTTGACTTGATACAACAATTCGAATGAGTCCCCACGTGTACAAATAGGAGTTAGAGACATTAGTTCAATTTTTGGTAATTTAAAAAATGACATCATTCTCATTAACAATGTTAAGGATGACATAAAAGTTATCAAATCTTAATTGAGAATGTAAAAAATATTTAATAGAGTACTCGACGGGGGAACAAGCTTTGTTCGCCTTGGAGAGGCGAATGTAATGATGGTAGTCTTGAAACTTGGATCGCCATGATGGAGGAGAAATCGATGGTCAATGTTTTTCTAAAAAAAAAAACTAAATGTAACATTTTCTAATGATTAAGAAAACAATCTTTATTAATTCAAAAATCAGGGCACAAAACACACTCAGAATCAAAGAATGAACGGTATCCAAAATTAGCCGTCAACATTTCACTGGAGCAAATATGAGCATTTTAATTTCTAGAGTATTATTAATTATTATAGCTCGAAAATTTCCGGGTAGACTAACGTTTACGTGACTGTTTTCCTTCCTTTTATAGTTTTGGCTCATATGCAAGATGCAGGGACGTCCTGTTGATGTTAATGAAAATAAAAGAATTTTACTACTCGATTTATTCTTAGTAATTATCCTGAGAGGTGTATTGATTGGATTTCAATTGTTATAATTTTGATTTTTTTTTCTGTGTATTAACTGTGTTATATGATGTATCAATACGGATATGGTGATACAGATATGATACGACATGGATATAATGATATGAATTTTTTTAAAAAATTTACATAAAAACTATGGAATACGGTGTCTAATATAACATAATAGGACCGAATAATATTTTAAAAATATATGTACTTATATCATTAATTGTATTCAATCCTAAGATGAGGAGCCTCGGCAGTAATGCTAGCCACGTATGTGGCCAATTCATTCGTTGCTCTCTTTGTTTGTTTTCAGATGTGCTATATCGGTTTGATTGAGATTTAATCTAGAAGAGATTTTTAAATATCTAATTCACCTATGTGCGGAAGTTAAAAGAAATAAAGAAGATATTTTTATATTCTAAAAAATAATTTTAATTTCAAAAGCAGCTATATATCTACAAGAATATTAATCAAACCATAAATAATTGATGAAAGTTTCCCACAAAAGAAAAAAAAAAGATGAAAGTTGAGTTTGCTAATTTTATATAGTAATAATACTCTAAAATAAATTTATGTTGTTGTACCTATAAAACCTTTAACGTAAACATTATTTCCAAATAATAACATATATAAATATAAATATATATATTTGAATGCATGTATGTATGTATAACATTGCAATGTATGATGTTTTTAAATTATGAGTCAATAGTATTATAAATAATAATATGTCAAAATTAACAAAGTTTCAAGCATTTTGAAAGGTTTCAAAGTAATGTATAATGAAAGTGCACATATAACCAAAGGAAAATTTATGAAAATAAATAATCAGAAAAAAGGGTCAAAATAAAAGGTTGCTCCATGTGCTTTGAAAAGAAAAGAAGAAAGGTTAAAAATATTATAAATATGCATGTGAACATATATTAATATTAAATTTCATTATTAATAAAAAATTATAGCAATTTAAATAGTTTAAAAAGCAATCAAAAAATTGTGAACTTCTATGTTATTTTCGAAACTTGTGAAATTCAATATAAGTCTAGTTTATATTCGGTATTTATCAAACAGCTTAAAGTGTTTTTTTTTTTTTTAATTCCAACTATAAAATTGAATGGGAATTCATTGATGTTGAGTTTAAATTTGACATCAAATATCATCTACATTGGGGGGGGGAGGTCTATCATTTATCTTAATGAAAAGAAAAAAAATTATAATATAGACTATACTTCATTTTAAAATTGTATGTTACACTATATATATATGTAAAACTTTGCCAAAGAAACAACAAATTACAAAGATTAAAATAATTAACTAGGGCACAAAAAATTTAAAATTAAATATAAAATTTTGTGCAACAAAGTTATGAATTATATGAAAATTGATTGATATAAATATCTATCATCCGATATCAAAAAGCATATGAAAAAGGAATAACTTCAAAACATGCAGACTCAAAGTGAAAGGGGATAAGAATATTAACCACATAATTTTTTTATTTTTTTTTAACGACCAACCAAAATGGCGAAACTAACCAATGTTAGCTAAGTACATCCGAGATAAAAGCCGAAAAATTCAACAAACCAACGCAGGCTGCAACCGCATTACGAACAAGTGTGTGAGCCACTAAGTTGGTCTCACATCTAAAAAAGACGAAGCGGACCTCGTCGAAACAATTGCAAATGAGCTTGATGTCTGCAACTATATTACCCACATCCGAGAGGTCTTCAATATCCTTGGTCAGGCTATTAATTAAGTTCAAGGAGTCGCCTTCCAAGATAACATTCTTCTAATCGAAATCCCTCCCCATAATCCCTGGCGAGAGTGCAGCTTTGACTTCTGCCACAACTGGATCTACCGAATTCTTGCTGACATCCGTTTTCGCAACCAATGCAATGACCATCCGAATTGCAAATCATAACACTGATGCCCACCAAATTCCTTTTCTTGAAAACCGCCCCATCAAAATTTATTCTAACCTAATCTCTTCCCGATTTTATCTACCTTTCATTCGCTGGTAATGGAGATATATTTTGTGACGCCCCGCTTCTCAGATTTTTAGGTACGGCGTCACGAGTGAGTTTAATTCAGTAATTTCGTAAATTATGTGAATTGCATGCGACGTGTCAACGTGGATTTAATTTTATTAAGTGTGCTTAGAATTTAATAAATTGTTCTTGAGCTCAATTGCTCAATATTTGCCGAATTAGGATACCTAATTTAATTAGGGTGTTTTGGCCCTCGTGGCTATTTGAGCTCGGGAATTTGAATTTGAATTTCAACCCCTTCATTTAATTCATTTCGATGATTCGAATTTTATGAAATTAACCTATTTAATTTCTAAAGCCGTTTGATAGCCCTACCATTTTAGAATCCGATCCTTTCGGACCAAAGTTTTTGACCCTACCCGTTTTATTGACCCGAACCGGCTTTTAATAGCCAAAATTCTCATTTCCCTCTTCATACTTAGAGCAAGAAGAAGGGAGAAGAAAAGAAAGAAGGAGAAACCCTCCATTTTGGCCCCCAAGCTTTGAGCTCGAGCTTCCCGGCTTTTCAACCGATCAATCAACGATCCAAAGTAAGATTTGTATCCTACTCGTTACTTGCCTTCTTTTAACGCCCCTTTCGTAGCATGAAACGTGCTTAATTGCTATGTGGGGAAGATGATGAATAGTGCCTAGGATCAGGTTTTGGGTGTTTGTGTAACATCCCGATTTTTCAGACGTCCAAGATCTCGCCACGTGTCCTCTTTTTGTGTGTTTGATTACGTGATTATGTGATTCTGTGTTTTGCGTGGCCCTACTTTGAACTCTTTAAGAGTTTAGGGGCTTGTTTGCAATTTTCACTTTTTAGGGGTTTTTCGGTCATTTCTTGTTCGGTCGAGGTTTTGGCCTCTTTGACCCCTCCTAAGCGTTCAAAGCATCGAATCGAGTCCGTATACTCTAAGTTTGCCCAATTTTGATGTCGTTTACCCCTCCGTTTGTTAGTTTCGCGTGTGAGAATCCAGGATAAATATCCCAGATTCTCGAAGTTCGTGCCAGACCCAGCTTCATTCTCTCTCTCTTCTTCCCCGTCGCATTACATATACTCACACACACTAAAGGTGTAATTTTCAATCTCGGTCAATACTCGACGGAATTCGATGAACCCATAGTGATTTTCGATCAGCTCGACGATCTGAATGCAATGACGCAAGTTTCGTTACCTGAAAATGATCGGTGGCAGCGCGTTGGTGGTCTGAACGTGGCGGGTTGCGCCACCTCTCGCCGGCGGCGTTCCGACGAGTCTCGCCTGCCGGGACTTACCTGTTCCCATGTATTTAAACCTCTTGAGTCTTTTGCCGGTGTCGGTTTGGCCGAAAAACAACCGCAGGTGACGGTTCCGACAGCTGCAGGCGGCGGTGAAAATTGGGCTTCAATTAGCTGGCGATTTCGACGGCTTTCAGTTGGCGGTTCGCGGCGGCAGTGGTGGCCCACGCGCCGGCTGAAGCGGCGGGGGTGGCGGCGCCTTACTGTAGCACATTGTTCTGAAGCGCTCTGATAATCTTCTTCGACGGGTAAGAGTGCTTCCTACCCTTTTTTGACCCCCTGGTCCCATTTTCAGCATCGGTTTGATGAGATTGTGGCCGTAGGTAGCGGTTCCGGTGAGTGCTAGCCACGGTACACAATGGGGGTCAGCTTCTGGCAACTTTTTCCTGTAATGACCATAGGCGTTTCGAAGCTCACGCTACGGGTTAGTTGATGCCTTTTACGGATTCGATTTTCGTCAACCGGATTGAAAGTAATTGAAGTTTGAAGATTTAAGGCTTTCGTATTCTTGTTTTTGAAATTGGAGGCGTTTGGCTTGGAATTTCTAGAAATTGATCGAGGAATCCAATTGAGGGCGAAGAATTCAAGCTAGGATGAATTTTGGGGATTTTTCCGACACGTTCCGGCGGCGGCCAAGTGGCGGCCCACCACTATTCCGGTAGCTCCGGTGCTGCACTTCGATGGCCTCCGGGCAGCTTGTTCTTCTCATCGCGATGAGTCTAATGCCGCTTTCGGTTCGTCAATAGGACACTTGATTTATTTTCTAGGAATTTATTTGTATTGTTTAGAATTATTTGATTTAATTGTTTAAATGAATTTAATTGTGAATTTGCTTGAATTGTTGATCGTTATGAATTCCAATGTATATGAAAATACGTATCCAATGAAATGTGGTATGAATGAATGTTCGAATTGTAATTTGAGCCTCGTTGGGTCGAAATTGAATTAGTTATTGATCGTTTTGAATTGTAATTCGTTCTTGTATATTTGATAAATTAATAAATATGCATTTTTTGGTAATTGAAAATATGGTACAAATTTATGAATATGAATTCATGATTGTTGATTGTTGATTGTTTCATTTTATATCACTAGTTGATTGTAATTCTTGTACAAGAGATGTTTGTGTAATTTTAGAAAATGTAAAATTGTATATTTGAATTAATTAGACCTAAACACGTGATAAACGAATATGGTAATTTTATAAAATGAATTATTATGCCTTGATCGCCTAAGTTGAAGTTGAATATGTTATGTGAAATATGAATTGTATGAACTTTAATTGGGTAAATGGTTTATTTGAATTTAATAGGTACCCCGTGAGTTAAATGAATTCGTCGCATGGCATTATGTAATCTAATTGATACGATAATATATGAATTTTATATGAAATGTGAATTATGAATTTTATAGAACTTATAGGATTTAATTGAGAACTCTTGCGTGTGAGAATGGATTAATTGTACAAATATGAATTTGTTATGCACTAAATGAATTGATATGAATAATTTGAATTGGTGATTTGCTATGTGAGCTAATATGAACTGATTTGAATTGTTTTGTCTTTCAATTTCTATTATTTACATTTATTGTGGACATGAACGTGTCTTAAGTGTATTATATGATTTTATTAAATTATATGAGGTTCTAATTTACATATAATTGATTTGGATTTGAAATCATACGTACGTGAATGCATCTTTTAAATGCTTGTCCATCAATATGTCTAATTTGGCCACGACACCACCTTAGAAGCACAATATGGACACTTATACATATCCTTATGCATATTGAGCATTGTTGTGTGTCTGTATGGTTCATGCTTGAGTCTGAGTCTGAGCCCTATGTTGTGTTCTGTGTGTTCAATTGGTACAGGTGCACCCGGGGTGGTGACAAGTGGGTCGTGCAGGTTCCAGGGCGGACCTTGGCTTTGTCTTCGGCTTTCTTTGGTACCAGGTGAGGTTCGGATATAGTTACACCCTACTGCAACGTGCTCGTTTTGGATACATGCGATTTATATGCCTTGTGTATATATGTAGATATGTGCAAAGTACGTATTTGTTGGTTTTATCGTTGAGTTTGATTTGAAAAGTATGAATCGCTATGTACAAGCCTATGTATGCTTAGTTCATTTTGATTTGTCGCATGAGTTAAGTGTGTGGGTATGATATGTACGTACATTATCATAAGTACGATATGCATGTGTTTTGTGCGTTTGTTGGTCTAGCGAGCTGTTAGTGGAATTTCGTGGGAATTTGATTGGGCCCTGGAGATTGGTGCGAAAGGAGTCTCGGGACGGCAGCGGGCCGTCGGGTACTTCCTAGTGCGGTATCCAACTCTGAAAGGATCAACCCAGAATCCACCGGGGGGCAGGTGGGGGATGGAGTCCTTGGGAAGTGAGTGTCGCTAAACTCACGACCCTGATAGTTTGTGCGAATGGTTAGGGTGTACACACTCTTCCATCACCTAGAGAAGGAGGTTCATTTGTTTCGTTTGAATTTGAAATACGTTTAAGTATAAATGGTGTAAGTGGGTTTGAGGTCCGTGCTCGCCAAGTCATGTGTATTTGTAAATATAAATTTTAATTCGTGAAACGGGCATGAACTTATAATTACCTAAAATTTGGTTGTTTTGGCCTTCGGCCCAAATCTCCCCTATATATTATTTATCACGGGAAAAATATTTTGGATTGTAAAAACCATGTCCCGGTTCATGAATTTTAATATACCTTATGTGTTGTGCTTCGTATATTTATGTACGCGTGCGTGTGTAGCCCCTCGCTCAGTCCTTGGACTGACCCCTCCCCCTTTTTGTTTTTAGT
>JBBMKE010409608.1:0-22936 GCA_037834125.1 Lippia alba | reverse complement strand
GGGGCTGAAATTTCGTCGAACTCAACATATTAAAAAAAATTATCATATTGAAATTGTGGTAAATTTTAATTGAAATTAGAGTTGGGCTTTTTTCTTTGGTGGGCTGGGAAGGGAAATTATATTTCGGAATTTGGATTGGGACTTGGGGCTCTTGGGCCGTTGGGGAGGGTGGGCTAAGCAGGAAAAAATTATATTTTGGAATTTGATTTGGAGCTTAGGGTGATTGGGCCGCAGGGAGGATGGGCTGGGCTGTGTAAGAAAATAATTTTTTTTTTTACTATATGGCTAGGGTTGGTGTGGGCCTGGAAGGGGGGGCTCAAGCTCCCCCTTCGCCTACATTGGCTCCGCCACTGGCTACTAAGTTTTAGTGTTTCTGAAAATTTCTCTTTGTATCTTCGTGTCTTGCTTAAAATTTTTTTTGTTTTTTCTCCTTTCATTCAGTGACCGATTATCTGTCTTTGCCTCCTATTTAAAAATCTCTTATAGTTTGCGTCCTGACGCGGACAAATCTCACTTTGTTGATATGATACTACGTCGGAGGATGCTCTGACCATGTCAGCCACCTCGATTTAAAACTCGCTTCCCAACAGTTTATTAATAGTTTGATATGTTTTATTCCTTTTTTATTTGGTCTCATTCTCCTAGACCCAAGAAAATCGTCGAGCGAGCTAAAGATTCGATTCAGAGTGCATAGTACATGTTAGTTAAATGTAGACATCCCTCTCTGCAGGAGCATTAAATGCGTCTCATACCTTGTATCTTCTCTGCAATTAATCTGACAGGGCAAGTAAGATAAATCATACTGCGGATGACCAACACCATGCCCATTATTCTGGTTGTCCTTCCATTTTAATTGTGTGTACTTACAAACATCAAGCTCTCAACTATAAATACTCTCTTATGTATAACTCAGATATGTTACTATTCTTGTCTTAGATACACTCCCACCAACTCACATATATCCATCCAGCTCGACCAAAGTGACTGATTTGAACGTCAGCGTGCCAAAACAGGTTCAAACCCTATATTCTCTCATTTTGGCATTCGAGCTCGCGTTTGGATCATCTATGCAACTTTCAGGAGGTCCAGAGCTTCCATAGAAATACAAATTTTTTGAGTGATTCAGAATCTACGTTGTTTTCCGTACAAAGTCAGATTTGGACACCATAGCATGCCAAACAAGTTCATGTTGCGGAAGTGTCGAATAATATTTAGAAATATAATGCCTAAAATTCACAAAGAAAAAATCAGGCAAAATAAAACTAAATATAAATAAAAAAGACTATTGAAAGGCGTAAATAAAGAACACCAAATTTACGAGGTTCGGCCAATTTAGCCTACGTCCTAGGGCACTACTCAAAATATATTTCACTTAAGAAATATTACAAAGTAGAGAGAGACTTTGTTTCGATGCACTAAGCTAGAAGGGGAGGAGCTTATTTATAGGGTTAGGTCCTCCCAAAACTATTATAAATTACAAATGTGGGATAGAAAACTCTTTTTCAAAACTAGTCTTCCAATGTGGGATATAATATTATGCCACAAACCAACACCAAATATACAGACCCATGCCATTCTCAAAACAACAAAAAGCATCAGAACAGCAGCACACTAAAGTATCCATAGCCTGTTCCACCGATTGCTCCCCTGCTCTTTCACAAGCAACTGGACCCAAATACCCACTCATCCCACCAGCTCCACCACTCGCCACAGCCTCAACCACAACAACAATGTATTTTCTAAACTCTTTGTACCAAGTACCAACTGCTCCTTTATTCCCATGGTTCGCCGTCACAGTTGCGAGGAACGGAACGGAGGCCACCGTTCTAGTTCCATTGCAACAACGCGGAACGGCCACGGCAAAAATGCGGCCACTTTCAAAAAAGAAGTATAAAATTCCAAAAAATTGTTTTAAAACTTATTTAATTTGTAATTTTATATTAGAATCAGTTAGAATTATATTTAAATTTGTGATATTTACTCAAATAAGAAATTGTACATATTCTTATAGTGACAATCCAATCATACAATAAAGATAGTTGTATTTAGTGCCACTCCCTTATGTCATTTCATAATTTCTCTCTCAATTTTTGGATCTTGAATGTTTTTCTTCAACATTTTTCGGATTTCATCTGGCGCCTTTGGCAAGATTCCACATTTCCACTCATACGTGCAATATGTTGGTTCAATTTTGTGATTCCTCTGGTAATAACTTTATTGCAAAATTTACATTTTACATTCTTACAACCTTCACCGATAGGTTCACAAAACTCCCAACTGATATCACACTTTGAAGGCATCTAACTGTAATAATATCATGTAAGCAACATCATTAACTAATATAAAAAAATCAAATAAAATTAGATGATAGGATTAAAAAAAGATATGTATTCAAATTAAAATTAAATAGTAGAATTTAGTGAACGTGGTTTCTGTGGGCTTTGTTCAAATTAACATCCACTAATTTTATTTGAAATTAAGTATGGATTCCAAATTATTAAAAAAATAAATTTATAATATAATATTTTAGTTAAAAAATAAACAAGGGGCTATGTGCACAAATTAAAACATAAGTAATAAATAAAAAAAAATTGCATTGAAAAATAAAATAAAAATAAATTTAAAATCTATTAACTTGATATTTTTTAATTAACTAATAAAGATGGAAGAGATGGGAGTTCTTCTTATCTTCACCGTTTATGTAGCAAATCTGAAAACTTTTCATGAAGTCGCCACTTCTTCTTTCTCTCTCGAAGCAAACTTGGGACTTCTTCTTTATCTCGCAAAATAGCTTCTTTCTCTTGCAATCTGGGATGGGAGTTGGCACTTCTTTTTTCTCTCGCACAAATCAGATCTGGATTGTTATTTTTTTCTTGCTCAAAGCATAGTAGATGAAGAATAAAGAGTAAAGACAGAGTGAGGCAGGTAAATAATTGTGAGCAATTTCTTGGAATCTAATGTCATATCAGTTGCATGGTACACACAGAAATATAACACATTTTCATCTCTTTTTATTCAGTTCCGTTCCGTTCCGCCATTATAACGCCACGGAACAGCGTTCCAAAGCAAATGAACGGCGTTCCAGGTTGATCAACGTTTCATATAGGAATAGGGGAACGGAGACTGCCGCTCCCGTTCCAGAACGGCCGTTCCTCTCGTTCCGTCGCCGTTCCGGCGAACCATGTTTATTCCCACAGCCATCACCCTCAACATGCATGACTCCACCAACATTTTCCATGGTGACATCAACCCCTAAACCCGTTAGACATCAGTAATTTGTAATGTTTAACAAAGAGTTATGACTTCTCAAATTATACAGATGGTCAATTCTTTTGTCTTTAATATTTGGTTTGATTAATTACATTATTATTTTCTAGATTCATAATATCTATATATCCATGTTTCTAGGAGTGCAAATCTATAAGAGAGTTGAGAAAACATCTGCAAGTGCCGTAACATTGCAAATATAGCAAATACATAAAAAATCTCTCAATACAATTTGCTCGAATTATTATATCTCTTATCGTATTATTTTTCTGTAAAATCCACAATATCCCAAACAAATTATGGTATTAAGAGCCAAGTTTTCTATCCTATATTTTTTTTTTACCCAAATGGCATCAACTCAGACAACTACTATGTTGCTTACACCCAGAATCAAATTCCAATATTTGAAGGAAAGCATTTTGATTATTGGAACAGTCAAATGGAGATTTTATTTGTCTTTCAAGATTTGTGGGATGTTGTTGAAGACTCATATCTAGAATCACCTTCTCAAAATATCAAAGGGTGGTCAAATGAAAATAAAAAAGCCCACAAGAAATTTTTTAAAAGAGATGCAAGTGCTTGCAGATTTATTCAGCAAGGTTTAAGTAGAACTATGGCGATAAAAAAAGCCAAGCAAGCATGGGTTATATTGAAACAAGGATTCTAAGGAAATGACAAAGTGACATCAATCAAGTTGCAATATCTATGGCGAGAATTAGTGTTGGAATTTGACGTTATGGATGAATTTATTCTTGGAGGGATACTAAATTCTTTGCTAGGAATCCATAAAATAAAGTTCATAAACCAACAATGCATAAATTGAAAGCAATATAGATATGAACTTTGTGGTATGTTATATTCCACATGATAGATTAAGATGTTTGTACTTTATATGCAATTAAGGGTTGTTTATTAGGTTATACACTAAGGATTGCATATTGGTAAGTACAAGGATGAGTCTTATTGCTGGACATTATTTTGTATTTGAAATAAGGCTGGTGCCAGAGAGTTACAAAGTGTAATTGTGTGACATTAATGGACTGGTATCAAGTTAAAAATGTTTCAGACTTTTTTGTAACTTATTTCAGCACTATGACTATAACAATTGTAAGGTTTATGGTCTGCCATAGAAAAGGAAATTAATAGTCCTTTGTGTCATGGTTTCTCCCATATAGATCTGTAGTTCCACACCACATAATATCATAGAGGAATAGAGAGACGAGTATGAAGAATATGGTGAATTAGGAAGAGTTAGAAGTCTAGTAGATTTCTGGTTTGGTACTGAAAAATACACTCTGGTACGAAACACACACGCACTGGTACTTGTGAGTTCAGTCAAGAAAACATACTTCTACAAACATAGCATGTTTTCTGAAGTACCAACCAGACACCACACATGGAAAATTAGTTGCTAAATTATAAATATTTTATTAATTTTTTAAAATTATATACTTATAGCAACGAATTTATCGTTGCTAATTTTTATTTTGCTTATTTTTTATTCCACGTAGCAACGGAAAATCCGTTGCTAAATTATAAATATTTTATTAATTTTTTAAATTATATATTTATAGCAACAAATTTTTCGTTGCTAATATATTTTGTTATGTATTATTTTTTATTAGGTTTTTATTTCAATAGCAACGAATTTTTCGTTGCTAAAAAGTAAATATTTTATTATATTTTTAATCGATTATTTATAGCAACGAAAATATTCGTTGCTAAATATTTTTATTAAATATTTATTTTTAATTAAAATAGCAAGGAAAATTTTGTTGCTATATGTATATATATATACTTATTTATTGTATTATTCAAATTTAACAACAAAAAATTCGTCGCTATTTTTTTTCTATATATAACAACGAATTTAGCTACGAAAATTCCATTGCTACAGCATTTTGCCACATATTTGTTATCCGTTGCTGTTTTTGTTGCTAAATAGCAACAAATAATTTTCGTTGCTAAATTTTCTTTGTTATTTGACAGATTTCTAGTAGTGGTTTCGATCTTTGTAATCTTGTTAATTTGTTTATGGTACATTACTGGTATTTATCGTTATATGGTTCTACACTCTATTGGAACTGACGTCATAACAAGTATGCAAGATCTGGTTTTTTCCACAGGCATATTGGGCATGTATGTTGCTGGTATTTACATCTAAATAGCTATGTTTTGACATGATTATGGTACTTATGTTTTGAATTACTTATCCAAGTTGTACATCGTATGTATATTGCAAAGCCTAATTATCTATGTTATTTTTGATAATTTGGTACTACCACGAAGCTGCTTTCCAACAATTTGATAATTTGGAAAAGAAAGATAATGAAAGTATGCAGTTATATCTTACAAGAGTTGCTTAAATTGAATCAAATCAGGAGTTTTGGAGACACTATAGATGAGTAAAAGTTTGTCCAAAAAGTTCTATAGAGTCTTCCTCCCACGTATGATTATATTATTGTCGCCTTAGAGGAATCTAAGGACTTTTCATCATTTACCTTTCGTGAAATTTAAAGTTAATTTTAAGTGCATGAAGAAAAAATCACCAGATCTTCAAATTAGTCTTTGAAGCAAGCATTCGAGTCCAAAACAAATTTTTTAGAAAATAAGAATGCTAGATGGAAACAAAGAGGTCGAGGAGGATCATTTTGAGGAAGAGGAAAAGTAAGAGGACAATTTCAAGCAAGAAATAATGACAGAAAATTGGAAAATTATGCATCAAATTCAAACATATCTTGCAGAATATATAGGGAAAACAATCACGAGACAAAAGATTGTTGATTCAAATGCAAAAGGTATAGAAATGCCAACCATTCTCATAGGGACTGTTGGTACAAAGAAAAAACAAAGAAAGAAGAAGCAAATTTCATGAAAGATGAAGGAGAACAATTATTTTCTTGTTGGATAATGCAATAACAACAATAATACATATGGTATTTGGACAGTAGTTGAGCAGCCACATGACTGAAAATATAAGTATGTTTGTGGAATTTTATCAGAACTTCAATTCTCAAGTAAATCTTGGTGACGGGAAGCCGCACAAGAGTATAGGAAAGCAAACTATTGCTGTCAAAACAAAATGAGGTAACATAAAACTCATTGGTGATGTTCTTTACGTGCCTAACTTGATAAGTAATCTTCTTAGTGTTGGACAACTATTTCAAAGAGGTTATTCTGTAATTCTTGATAATCAAAATTGCATAATTTTTTATATAAAAAGCAACAACACCATTGTTAATATTAAAATGAGTTCAAACAAAGTGTTCCCTTTGTGAATTCTTCCTGATGATAATTTGGCACTTAAAGGAGAAAGTATTGATCAATACAAACTTTGGCACTCGAAATATGGTCATCTAAATGGAAAAGGTTTGAAACTTCTCCAACAAAAAAGGGAGGGTGACTGGTCTCCAAAAGTTGAAAGAGAAACAAAAATTTGTGAAGGATACACTCAAAAAAATGCATCTTCTTCCGAAGACATGTTGGACAGCGAAAGGAGCCTTTGGAGCTTATTCATGCAGATATAGGGTGGCCGTCTAGAACTTTTTCAATTGGAAACAAGAGGTATTTTATTATTTTTGTGAACGACTATACAAGCATGATGTGGGTTTATTTTCTAAATGAAAAATCAGATGCTTTTTCTACGTTCCTTAAGTTCAAGGCTTTTGTAGAAAAATGTAGCAACAAAAAGATACAAACTCTTTGGACAGACAGTAGAGGTGAGTTTCTTTATACTCCTCTCATAGAATTTTGCAAAGAATAGGGGATTCATCGACAACTCACTATTCAGAGAAGCCCACAACGAAAAGGAGTTGCTGAGAGAAAACGATCAGATAATTGTAGAAATAACAAGAAGTAAGAATATCGAAAAAGGACTACCGAAGATACTTTTGTTCTGAAGCTGATCATACAACCGTATATCTTTTGAATTGATGTCCTATAAAAGCTGTCATAAATAAAATGTCATATGAAGCTTAGAATAAGAGGAAGCCGGTTGTTGATCATTTGAGGATTTTTAGCTTCATTGCATTATCTCATATATCAGTCTAAAGAGATCGTAATTTTTTATGAAATGGCAGCATGGAGTTGGCAAGAAAATTCCTCTCAATCATTCTCACCTTTTGAGTTCTTTGAAACTCCGTCTATTGAAAGTGAGCCTTCACAAGTGACTAAACTCTACACCAAGTTCTTCAAGTAGACAAAGAGAAAAAGAAGAAAACTCTGCTTCAGATTCAACTATGAGAAAAACTCGTTCCTTGATAGAGATTTATGAGAATTTTGAAGTGTCTATTTTCTGTTGTACCAAAATATTTTGAAGATGCTGTAAAAGAAGAGGTTTGGATGAAGACAATGGAAAAGGAATGATAATGTGCATTATTCTCTAATATTTGTGTTTTTTATGTCCACTTTTGAAGTGCTTATTTTTTATAATAATTGATGTCATGATGTATTTTTATGTTTTTAGTGCAGTTAGGCCAAGTTTATAATTTTCAATACAATTCAAGTATTTATTAATTCTCCAAATGTCGTGTTTATTGTGATTTGTTTGCTTAGTGCTAGTGCTCGATCATCTAAGTAGATTTAATTGCATAGTGTCATTCTTGAGTGCATGAAGTGTATGTAATACTTGATTGTTTTTTGTGAATCATTACAAGAAGGATTGATTGCAGTTTTAAATTCGTTAAGGGAATTAATAATCGCATTAAGATTTTGCATGTGTCGTGACTTGGCTGATTCGAGTAGTTTGACTTGTTGATTCGAGTAGTGTTGTCTGTTCATTAAATCATGTTGAGTGTCTCTAGGGGTTGTGAAATGAATTAGGGAAAATAATTGTTAAGTGTCTCTAGGCTATTCGAGAATTTAAGTGAAAATGAGGCAAAATCGAGTGTTACTATCTGCTATAGCTAGCCTATTTGAATTGTTTGGAATTATCCTTGCGTCCGTAATCAATGTATAAACTTAATTATAAGCTCTAGCTAGGTGTTATCTCCTCCTATTGATTGAAAACTCTCTTTCCAACGCCTGTTTAGTTGTTTTCCTTCTAGTTATTAGTTTTTATTGCTTTATTAGCTTAGTTTAATTAGTTTAGTTAAATCCTCAAAACATCCCCTATTTTTACTAGTGGGTTCTTGTGATTTATCCTGTGATTTTAATTGAACTAGTTTCTCCCAATCTTTGTGGTTGGACTCATTTACACTATACTCTGTTTAGTCATAAACCGGATTTATATTTATTTTTGACGGATTCAATATCTGTCAAGGAAATTAGGATGATCAAGAAAAATAAAACTTGGAAAATTATAGACCTACCAAAGCACAAAATTGCAATTGGATATCAAGATAAAATTCAACTAAGATGGAAGTATTCAAAAGCACAAAGCAAGACTTGTGGCTAAAGGGTATTCACAACAATCTGGAGTTGATTTTTACGTGACCTTTGCTTCGGTGGTTAGATTGGAAACTATTCGAGTTGTCCTTGCAATTGTAGCTCAATTAGAGCTTCAAGTGTTTCAACTTGATGTTAGATCAACAAGCCTTAATGGGGAACTATTGAAGAAGAGATATATGTCTAGCAACCTCTAGGATTTGAGGTAAAAGGTGAAGAAAATAAAGTACCGTCTCAAAAAGGAACTTTATGAGTTGAAACAAGCTCCAAGAGCTTGGAATAACAAAATTTATGGTTTCTTTTGTAAAAATAGATTTCATTGAAGTCCAAATGAGTCATCTTTATATGTGAAGAAAGAAGGTCAAGATTTCTTGATTGTGTGCCTTTTATGTAGATGATCTTATCTGTACAGGCATAAATATGCATATGGTTAAAGAGTTCAAGCAAAAAATGATGAAGGAATTTGAGATGACTGACTTGCGAGCCATGAAGTATTTTCTGGGGATGCAAGTAAAGCAATCTAAGGGTGAAATATTTATGTATCAAGAGAAGTATATTGATGATCTCGAAGAGGTTTTGATAAGAACACTTATCGAGTAGAGACGTCAAGGCTGTCTTGAGCACTAAAGAATTGAGGGTTGAGAAGGAGAATTCTGATAAGACCGATCGGGACGGTGAAATATTGAGGGGAGAAAGACTTCAGAGTTTAGGGTTGGAAATTGATAAATTCTTATTAACTTCTGTATTAATGAAAGTAACACAACAACTTAAATACTTAAGAATTCCACTAGCCTTAGGAAACGTAAAAGAAAAGAGTAATTTAAATCTAAGCAAATACTATGACTAAATTAATAATTAACTAACTTAAAAATAATCATAAACAATATCTTCAACTCTTCCATCCGTATCACTTTTCCACCCTTCGAGAACCACCTTGTCCTCAAGGTGTAACGTGAAAAATTTTAATGTTGCTCGTCATTCCCAAGGCGACTTCGGTGGGATAACAAGTAGCTCATAGCGGGCTGAGATTTTTGCAGTTCCCAAATCACAAATCAGAGCTCGGCATATTTGATATGTATTAAGCTGCGCATACAGAACGGGCATGTACTGGTTGGCTCGGCACATACCCAACGGCCATGTACTGGTGGCGTAGCCACATATGTCAGGACCAAACATGATACTGTATGGAGTGTCACCACCAAATTTCTTGTGATCGACTTCACGATGGATCAACATCAAGTATCCACTGCCACAATCTAGTTTTTGCTCATGCTTGACAGAAAACTGAAACACCAAGGTCTTGTCCTTGATGTTGACCTTAAGATTGTCATCTCTTTATACACGTCCAATATCTCTTACTTTGCCGGCTGTGGTGACAAAAACGATAAAAGTGAGGGAGGAATATCAGCAGGCAGATTTTGCTTGGAAGAGAAGTTGTTGGTGTTCGGCGCTGATTCTATTATCTAATCAGTTTCCGTCCCATTATCGCTAACAACAGTTGTAGGACCGACAGGGTTATTGGTAAACGAGGCAGCAATTTCCCCAACCGTAGGTGCAATCACCGTTTCGGGCTTTGCACGCGGCTTTTCTGTCTTAGCCATGATGGGACGAAAATTTTGCACGGTCTGCCTTTTGGCCTATAGCGAGGTCATTATGATATCGATCTGTTTCAGAGCTTCCTTCAAATTCGTGTCGATTCGCTGCAAACTGGACACACTAACCATTTCGACCATCTTCACAAATTCAAAACCTTAAATGATAAGAACACATATCGAGTAGAGACGTCAAGGTTGTCTCATGTACAAAAGAATTGGGGGGTTGAGAAGGAGAATTTCGATAAGACCGATCGGAACGGTAAAATATTGACGGGAGAAAGACTTCAGAGTTTAGGGTTGGAAATTGATAAATTCTTATTAACTTCTGTATTAATGAAAGTAATGCAACAACTTAAATACTTAAGAATTCCACTAGCCCTAGGAAATGTAAAAGAAAAGAGTAATTTAACTCTAAAGAAATACTACGACTAAATCAATAATTAACTAACTTAATAATAATCATAAATAATATCTTCAACTCTTCCATCCATATTAGTTTTCATATGGAGAAAAGCAAACCAGTTTCTACTCACATGTTTGTTAACGATAAGTTAAAGAAAATGATGGAATAGAAAAAGTGGATGGCAAAATGTTTAGGAGTCTTCTGGGTTCCTTGATTTATCTTACAAACACAAGACCAAATATTGTTCATGCTGTAAGTATAATTTCTCAATTCATGAACGTGCCGAGCAAACTCCATTTTATAGCAGCTAAAAAAATTCTAAAGTACCATCAAGGAACAAAAAATTTGGGTTTAAAATACTTGAAAGGAGATGATTGCAATTTGGTCGAATTTACAGATAATGATTGCGCAGGTCTTGTGGAAGACAAAAAAAGTACTTCAGGATGTCTTTTTTGTATTGGTTCTAATCTTGTTTCTTGGAGTTCAAAGAAACAAAAATCAATTTCTCTTTCGTCTGCTGAGGCAGAATATGTTGCAGCTAGTGAATCAACATGTGAAAGTGTTTGGTTGAGAAAATTGCTTTCAGACTTGCATCAATTTCAAGAACAACCAACTAAAATATATTGTAACAATATGTCAACAATAGCAATGACGAGAAATCCTGTGTTCCATTCAAGAACAAAACACATTGAGCTAATTTCATTTCATCAGAGACATGGTTAGCAAGAAAGAAATCAATTTGGAGTAAATTGCAACAAATGAATAGTCTGTTGATTTTCTCATAAAAGCGGTTAGTGTTGAAAAATTCGAGAAGGCAAAAGAGGTGCTCAAAATTGCAAATTAAGAGGGGGCGGTAGAAACTAATAATTTGCAATGTTTATCGAAGAGTCACGACTTCTCAAATCTAAGAATGGTCAATTTCTTTAGTCTTTAATATTTGGTTAGATTAATTGCATTGTTGTTTTCTAAATTCATAGTATCTATATATCCGTGTTTCTAGGAATCCAAATATGTAAGAGAGTTGAGAAAACATCTGCAAGTTTGCAAACATTGTAATTTATCAAAAATCTCTTAATACAATTTGCTTGAATTATTATATCTCTTATTCTTTTATTTTTCTATAAAATCTACAATATCCCTAACAAAAACCTCTTTTTCCCTCAGTTTACCTCATCCCTTCCACAAAGTGATCTCGATACTAACATTTCCCACAAAATTTCGGCATATATTAAACTCTATAAAAACACTTTAGGCCCAACAGCCACCCAAAGTTGCTTTCGTAATAGCTTTGAAACATCAATAACAACACATATCCGAGTATTATCATGTTTTTTTTAGCTCCACCATCACATCTCAATGAAAACACGATAGTACGCGTCAAGGTATACAATAACTCTTTAAGGAATAAATGCATAGAAAAATCATGCGAACTCACCCATACTGGCGTGACAGGGGATTCTACTGTCGGATCAAAATGAGGAGACCATTTAGATTTTGGAGACTTTCATCGGATGCCCATTGAAATACCAAACTCCACGCATCCAGAGATGGGCATAATCCTCATGATTTCTCAACTAAACCAACACACACGTTCTAATAAAATTTAGAACAGAGGAAGAAAACTTGCAAATCATATCATTGAAGAAAAAGATTAAAAATTACAATATATACGTGCTAGTCGTTTATATATATAGTTTCAGCTCTACTAGTGTGGGTACACGTGTATTTGGGAGGTAAACACCTCAGCCCTTTTGTTAACCACATAACTAACTTAATAAACTAATTAGCTTAACTGATCTTAGCAGCTTATTTAAGTTTATGATGGAGGCAATATCCCCCCTCACACAGGAGCATGGATGCTAATAATGCCAAGTTTGGATAGTTGCAACTTGAATAGGTTTGGAGATAAAGGCTTTGTGAGAATTTCAGTTTTGATCTTGTGTTCGTAGAGGTAACAGATGAATGATTCCCTTTTCTGGCTTTTCCCGTATCACATGAAAATCTATTTCGATATGTTTTGTTCTTTCATGAAAGCTTGGGTTGGAGGCAATGTACAAGTCAGGTTTACTATCATAGTCAATCATACCTAGTTTGTATCTTCAATCTTCAAGTCTTTCAATAGATATTTTATCCATTTGACTTCACGTGTAGTTGTTGTAAGTGTGAGATATTCTGGTTCTGATGAGGATCTTCACACTGTTGACTGTTTCTTTAATTTCCAGCTTACTAGAGAGTCTCCAAGGAATATATAATATCTTGTAACACTACTTCTTGAGGCTGGACATCCTGTCCAATCACTGTCACTAAAGGCCGTGAGATTTGAGTTAGCATTTGATGGATAGAAGAGTCCTTGGCCTGGAGGGTTCTTGATATATTTTAGGATTCCTAAGGCAGCTTGGTAGTGTTGTACTGTAAGATAGGATAGAAATTGTCTTAACTGGTGTACACCAAATGCAATGTCTGGTCTTGTGGTGCATAAATGGAGTAGTTTGCCAATTAATCTTCTGTAGCTAGCTATGTCTTCAAATGATTGTCCTTAAGTTGTGATCTTGATGTTAAAGTCCGTTGAAATTGAGCATGGTTTGTTGCAAGGAATCCTGTATTGGATAAGACCTCCAATGCATATTTTCTTTTATTCAACGAGATTCCAGCTTTAGTTTTTGCAATTTCCAGACCTAAAAAATACTTTAATGAGTCAAGGTTCTTAATCTTGAAAGAATTATCCAAAAAATGTTTGATGTTATCTATTTCCAACTGACTGTTCCCTGTAAGAATTATGTCATCCACATATACTAATAATGTAGTAAATGATTGATCAGTGTGTTTGACAAATAGGCTATAATCAGCTAATGATTAGCTGTAACTTTGCGACATCAACGACGAAGAAAGTTTTGAAAACCATTACCTTGATGCTTGCTTTTTGAAAACATATAATGATTTTGTCAGTTTGCAAATGTGTTTGGTTTTTGTGAACTAAATCCTTGAGGTAATGTCATATAAACTTCTTCATTAAGTTCACCATGCAAAAAAGCTTAACATCAAGTTGTTGAATAATCCACCCTTTTTGAGATGCTAAAGCAATTAAGAGTCTAATGATTGTAAATTTTGGTATTGGGCTAAATGTATCAAAATAATCAAGGCCCTCTATTGGAGTACAACCCTTCGCGACCAACCTAGCTTTGTATCTTTCTACGTTACCATTTGATTAAATATTTTACCCAAAAAACCCACTTACATCCTATAGGTTTTTTGCTAGGTGGCAAGTCAACTATCTACCATGTACTTGTGAGTTGGAGAGCTTCAATTTCTTTTTACATTGCTGCTCTCCACTCTTCTTGTTTTACAGCGTGGTTGTAAGTTATAGGTTATGGAATAGTGGATACACTCGATATATAGTGTTTGTAATGAGGTGCTAGATAATCATAGTTTAAAACTGATGATAGAGGGTGAGGAACAACACCACCTCAGCTTATAAAATGATTGATCCACTGATTTGAATTGATGAGGTTACAATGGTAATCTCAAAAACAAGTTAGAGCCTGTCTCTGTCTTTGAGGTTTGACATGCTGAGATATAGATTGATTAAGAACTTGAGCTGCTTCTTGTGCTACCATATTAGTGGAGTTAGTAACAATAGGAGAATGAGATAGATTATTGTCAGGAATATTGAGAGAATCAGTAATTTGATTATCTAAATTTGATCTAGGAAGATCTGTATGTTCATGACCAATTTGATTGTGTTAAGATTGTTGAGTAGCTTCTAGAATATTACTGTAAATAAGTCTGAGCTACAACGGGGAAAATATCCTAATGATCAGAGTGGTGAATATTAGAGGAATTTGGTAAAGATATGAGATAAAGTTGTCATTGAGCAGTTGGCTTTATCAGTAGAGGAAAATAATTCTTCACAAATTGTACATATCTTGAGACATGCATAGATATCTTTACTTTGTAAATCCTACAATATGTAGCCTTTTGTGCTTGGTTTGTACCCCATAAACAAGCACTTTCTAGCTCTGGACTTTGATCTTCCTGGACTGATTCTTGAAGCATAAGCAAGACAACCAAAGACTTTTAGTTGTCCATACTCAGGAACTTTTTTGTAAAGCAACTTAAATGGTGTGCAACAATTCAACAAAGGTGTAGGCAACCTATTAATGAGATAAATTGGATGCACTACACAATATCACCATAGATTTTTCCATACACCAGCAGCCTTAAACAAGAGAGATCTAGCAACATTCATTATGTGTCGGTGCTTTCTTTCTACTATTACATTTTGTTGACGTGCTTCGATACAAGTTCTTTGATGTAAAATCCCCTTTTAAGCATAATAATCTATCATTAAGAATTCTTGTCCATTATTTGATCTTATAGTTTTAATCTTAACATCAAACTGAGTCTCAACCACAATAATAAAGGATTGAATCTGTTTTCTTACTTCAGATTTTGCTTAATCAAAGTGATCCAGATGAATCGTGAATATTCATTCACTATGGTTATAAAAGTATCTATTGCCATGATACGAAGGAACAAACTAGGTCCCCATATGTCGATGTGAATAAGCCCAAAAACAACACAAGATACAGATCCATGAGTTTTTTCTATCTTGATATATAGCAAACATCACAACTATAGGTTTGTATCTTACAATGTATGTTTCTATCTATAGCCTACAATACATTCATTGTGGAAGAAAAGATGTGACCTAACCTACTGTGCCACAAAAAATCAAATAAAACCTATGTGAAGTAGATAAATTGATAAAACAAAATCATGTAAAGCATGAAAATCAGATTCTAAAACATATAATCCATTCCTCAATCTAGCTGGACTAATCGTCTTCAAAGTCCTAGGATCCTGTATCAAAGATGAATCTTGATGAAATATAAAACATCAAACCATAACATTGCTCTATTGTCTCATAGACAATTGATTGAAGGAAAATTCAAGGATAAACAAGACATTATGCAAAATCAAGGCATTAGGAACTCTAACTATACCAACGAGCTTAGTAGTGAGATAAGAACCATTAGGTAGTTTTTCTGATATGGAAGTAATAGATTTCATACTACTAAACATAGTTTTTTGAAAAGAAGATATGGTTAGTTGCTCCAGTGTTCCAAGAACATAGTGCACTAGAATAAGCTAACACACAATTGTACTTGAGGTGAATGAGACACTCAAGTGAGCTTCTGTTTTCGGAGCAATGGAGATCTGATTAGCCTGATTAGTTGCTTGATTATCAAGGTGCTATTGTTGAATAAGGGACAGGAGCCTTTGAAACTGCTCATTTGTGAAAGAGAAATAAGAGTTATCAGGAAAAGAGGAATCTACTTCTTTAGCTTTGTGAATCTGTGGTATTGATTGATCTTGTTCACAAAAGTCCTAAGTGTATAACGCAACAGCAATAGGATTGTGAAATTGAAAATATGGAGAAAATCCATGTTTCTTGTAACACGCGGCTTAGGTATATTTAGGGCCTCCATAGTGTTTACACTTCTTGTTAGGAATGACATGAAACTTTTTGTGATTCTGGAAATGTTGCCCTGTTCCTGAGAGTTTGAATTTCTTGAAGAAGTACCACTGTGATTGAACTTATTGGACTAATTAAATGGATTGAAACTTTGAGTAGCAAAGGACTTATTATTGGGATTAGTGTCCTAAAAATTCAATTATATTGTAAATGTTTTGGGTTAATAAACTGAAGTTATTGCAAGTTATGAGTATTTTATGCATTTAATAATTAATGACGTGTGATGATATTTTTATATGAAATGTGTTTCATAGGAAAAGACTTTAAATACCGAAATCACGTGTCATCAAAGTTCTAGTCTATATGATAAGAAAATGTTCTTATCAAGACTATAATATGTTATATAATATGAATAGTCATTCGTCTTAGAAAAATGGAGTTTCCGGTTATGACACATTCATGATTTTCAATGGGATTGGAAATATCGAACTTGACCATTGAAATTATTCACTTTATACTGCTATCTAAAATGAACAATCCTTTAGGAAGCATTTGACTCTTAATCCTGGAGTGTTTCGACTTTAGGCATTTAATGTTAATCAATGTGATGTACTCAAAAGTGAGGTTTCAGTAAAAGGTGGTCAAAATACTTTGTACTCGATTGCATGAAATATGCTAAACAGTAATATTGAACAAGGAATGTGTGGCCTTGCTATAAGGTTAAAAGATACCCCTAAAAAAGATTTGCAAGAAATTCAAATTAAAACTTTTGCCAAAGTACTTCGTGAGTGTGTGTCATCAAAGTTGTATGTTGAATGTGTTTCACATACGAAATTTTAGATCGAGAATTAAAAATAAACGATAGTAGTATTAATTTATTTTTCATAGATATCTACACGGATGAGTAAAATGCGAATTCTAAATCAAGAAATTCGTGAATAATTTAATTAATTTTAGAGTGCAACAATATTTATTTAGTGGAATTAAAGATTGTTAAACGATAATCAATTATTGTCATGAAATGATAATAGATTGACCTGTTTGAAATTATAAAATTAATTAGTCGTGCAGGTCCCTTACAAGCCCCAATGAAGATCTAAAGAGAAAATATTAAAATCATACAGAACTAAAATTTTCAAATGTTTAAAATTGCAAAAGTATTTATTTTGAGAAAATAAATCAAATTTCAAAGAGTTGGATATGGCCGAAATTTTATTTTAAAGAAAATAAATTTTTTCAAAAAACAAAGGGTGAATTACATCTGAGTACCCTTAGATTTGACCTAATTACAATGCAGTCTATATTCTTTCAATTATTACCATATAGTCTTTGGGGTATGATTTTAAACTGAGGTCCCTAAGCGCCGTTAGGGTTCTCAAGGACGAGCATGTAATTTCAACTTAATATAAGGAACGTTTCGTAACAGAATAAAACAATTGGTGATGCATTTGTAATTTCTAGCTAAATTTTGAATTAGGTCGTTTAGGGACCTCAGATTGAACCCTAACAACATTCAGGGATCTCGAATGGAAACAATACCTCAGAGATTATCTGTTAATATTTGAAAGAATAGGGACTACATTGTAATTAGGTCAAACCTGAGGCTACTCAAATGTAATTCGCCCAAAAAAATGCTAACGTGGCATATGACGACGTGTCACACCATGTCAACAGGTCAGACGCTAAGTGGCGCGCCACCTGGATGGCCCAGTTTGCCCAGATTGCGCTGCATCAGCAACATTTAAAGTCCCAAATTAAATGTTGACTGGGCCCAATCAACAGATAGGGTCGGGGGGCCTATTCGACCAGGATCAAACTGGCTCTGGTTCGGATCTGTTACCTATATTTTAATGGTGAGTTGCATGTATATTTAAAGCTATATGAATTTGGCATGTATTTTAGAGTGTTGGATGAGGCAAAGCCATAAAAACACTTATATAAATAGACCACCAACGACAATAAATGATCTAATTTAAATTTAACTAGAATTTACAAATGCACCCTTCATTGTTTTATTATGTTACAAGATGATATTAAGTTGAAATTATATGTTGGTCTTTGAAGACAGTTTGGTTGAATCAAACAAAAAAAAATTAGGGTAATTTTGGGCAAAACAGATTTAGGGCTAACGGAACCCTAATGGCGTTTAGGGACCTCAAACGGAAACCATACCTCAAGGACTATATGGTAATAATCAAAAGTATAGAAGCTGCATTGTAATTAGGCCAAATTGTAAGCTACTCAAATGTAATTGACCCTTAGTTTGAGGTATATAATTTCATGTTTCTACAAAGAGGATTAAAAGTAGATAAATTTCATAATTGCCCACAGTGAAGTACATTAACTTTTTCTTACCAAGGTATTTGGTCCATAAATTTCATGTTTACATATCATTAATTAAACTCCTTTTCTCTCTCATATTCTCTGAATTCTGCTAGGATTTCGCCGTCATGTAGCCGCCACTGCAGGCGGAGCCGATCCTACCAAAACCTCCAATGCATACCGAGTTGGAAGGCAGGCGTAGCTATGCAGCAGCGATGGCCGCGAGAGGTCCCCAAGTTCCTTCGATCAACAAAGCATGCAGTGGAAACACTAAATGTCCTTCGATTCACAGCTTCTATCGATCAGATCAATCACGTAAATACGGTATAATTTCAGAACGTAATGGACTCATTCACATTCAATTCTCCGACGCGGAAATATCCAGGCTCTCTCAACCATTCAAACACGCCTTGGTCGGTAAGTTCTCGCATGGTTATCCCATAATGTCATGCTTGCATGAATTATTCATGGAGCTTGAACTTACGGGTGAGTTTAAATTGGGTCTATTAAATATGAAGCATGTTTTAATCAGATTAAACTGTGATGAGGATGTTACAAAATTATGGCAGAGGAAAATTATCATGTTTGATGGACTTCCCCTGAGAATCTTTAAGAGAACGCCGACTTTTAACACAAATATAGAACCTTTGTGCCAGTTTGGATTCGTTTTCCAGGTATTCACACACAATTTTTCAATGAAGAGGCCATTTTTGATATTGCTCGTGTGATTGGAGAACCACTCTATTACGATGACGGAACTTTGGATGCTAACAGGCCGGAATTTGCAAGAGTGTGTGTTGAACTTGATCTGCTCAATCCTTTGAAACACCAAATTACTTTGGGATATGAAGGAGGGGTGCAAATCCAAGACATCATCTATGAACGACTTCCTGCGTACTGCACAAAGTGCTCAAAATTGGGCCATAAAATTGACGAATGCTACTTGGTCACGCAGGTTGAACAAAGAGGCTCAATAGAGAGCAACAAAGATCTGCGGGGGGTGATAGAGGAAAAACGAAAAGTGACAGATAAGGGTGGGAGTAAACAAGATGATCCTACAGTAAGAAAAAAAAACCAACCAAATTTAGGAAAAACTCACCATACAGGAAAAGGAACAATGAGTGCTGCTAAAGAAGGTAACAAGACTTTATCATCTAAAGCATGGGTAGAAAAAATCTTCTACCCTCCAAAGAGGAAAGACGTTCCAGAAGACCAAACATTCCTAGAGCCAAATCACGTGGGAAGCACTGCGTCTGCTGATAAGGAAAACTTGGTAAACAACAATGAGAAGACAGAGATGCAACCTGGAATGGGCCGGTTAGGCAACAAAGAAGTGAACACAGAGAAGGAATCTATACAAATTGATTCCATTGAGATAGTGTTGCCTATACAAGAATCCCTTCAGCCGTGGGATGATGGAAACATGGTTGACGATAGTGAAGGTGGTGAGATTGATTATGATCAAGAGGGAAATGAGGATAGCCAAACTTACGAGGATGAAGACGAGGACGAAACTGAAAAATCCAAGCCTCACTTCGGAGATCGAACTAGGCAGACAACGTTGGATTCATGAGGTTCAAAAGCGTCGTAGGAAGAAGAACAACAAAACTACTGAACTGGCTCCTAAAAGGATGGCATCACGGTCATCGGGCCTTAACTCAGTTGAATCATGATCTTAAACGACATTGTGTGGAATATTCAGGGGATTCGCAATGAAGGCCGTCAACGTATCCTTAAAAGATATAGAAGAAGAAATAATTTAAATTTTATGGCTATCTTAGAGCCTATTTTTTATTTAGATTTTAATTTATTTTCTTATTTGTTCAATTTCCCTAAAATTATTTCTAATGTGTCTAACCATATCTGGTTTTTTTGTGAACAGAAAACTGAAGCAGAGATCATTGATGACAACAGACAATTCATTCACCTCAAACTCTCAAACAACAATTGGCGAAGTCCCTTAATACTCACGATCATTTATGCTAAATCTACTATCTCGGGTAGGAGAGAACTCTTGAATTATTTGAGAAAACACCAGAATCTATCACTTCCTTGGATTCTAGGTGGGGACTTCAATATAATTTCCAAAATAGAAGAGCGTTTTGGAGGGAATCAACCTGATCTCCTGGGCATAGCCGAATTCAATGAACTTATCTAGGACTGCAGTTTAATAGAACCTCGTTTTGAGGGATCTAATTTCACTTGGGCAAAACGTACGATGAGACAAAGGCTGGACCGTTTCCTAGTCAATGAGGCTTGGTCAGACATCTTCCCAAACACTATGGTTAAACACTTACCGCGTGGACAATCTAATCATAGGCCGCTATTTCTTACTTGTGGAGATGAAATCAACCGCTGCCTCTCTTCCTTTCGTTTTCAAGAAATGTGGATAAGACAACCTGGATTTGAAAAATTGGTTCGTGAGAATTGGGAACAACCGATTAATTCCAAAAGGTATTTGGAGACTCCACTCCAAGCTGGACCGACTTAAGAAACTCCTAAAGGACTGGAATAAGCAGAGGTTTGACAACGTTTTTGATAAAGTTGAGGCAACAGAAGTGTCGGTGAAGCAAGCAGAGGAGATTTATGATAACAACCCAAACGATGAACATTTAGTAGAATTTAACAGGTGTATTGCTTTGAGAAATAGAGCCACGACCATGGAGGAGGATTTTTGGCACCAAAAAGCAGCTTGTAAGTGGATAGAGGATGGTGAGAGGAATACTCGGTATTTTCATACCTTGGTTAAGAAAAAAATGTTTCGTTCCTAAATTTGGAAGATAAATGAGGAAAATGAGGGTATCACGAATCAAGATCAGATGAGGGTGTCAGCAAAATCATATTTTCAGAAACTGTTTACCACTAAAGGGATCCCAAATGGCTTCAATGATATGTTCCATCAAGTTCAATTAGTTTTGACTCAGGAAGATAGTGATAGATTGATCATTATGCCGACAAGAAAAGAAGTATCATATGCTATTTTTAGCACTAATTATGATAGCGCCGTGGTCCAGATGGCTATGGGGCTCGATTCTATCACTATTTCTGGCAGATTATTGAAAATGATGTTATGGAAATGATACTTGACTTCTTTCAAGGGACTCCATTGCCTAAAGCATATACTGCCACCATAGTGGTGCTCATACCGAAGAAAGAAAATCCCTGTTTTTGGTCGGATTTCAGACCCACTAGTCTGTGCAACGTAAAGAGCATAATTATTACGAAGGTTATGAACTCAAGGCTATCGGAGTTGCTTCCCAAGATCATCTCACCTAATCATAGCAGTTCCATCAAAAACAGGCTCATCAGTGATAATATCCTTTTAGCTCAAGAGATGATTCATGCCATGGATCCTAGAGGAAGGGATAAGAACGTAATTCTGAAACTTGATATGGCTAAAGCATATGACTGAATGGAATGGCACTTCGTGCTTGAGGTTCTGCGTAGGAAGTGATTTTCGGACATGTGGATTAAATGGGTTGAATCGGTTATCTCTAATTCTTGGTTCTCGATTATGGTTAATGGCGGCTCAACATGTCTTTTTCACTCTTCTTGTGGTTTAAGACAGGGTGATCCGTTATCACCTTCGTTGTTTGTCATTAGAGCTGATTATTTATCCATCATTCTTGACAATTTCAAGAGAGAGTAGGGAGATGCGAGATTTAAAACACCATCGCCGATGATCATATCTCATCTTTCTTATGCCGATGACACCATTATTTTCAAATAGGGCAGCTGCCTCGGTCCAAGAAATTCTAAATTTCTCGCGGGATAATCAACCATTCAAATAAACTCTGGTGGAGACTACGAATGAGTAATAGCCTCTAGGTGGAATTTATGAGAAGAAGATATTGCAACAGTTCTCATCCAACTAAGGCTGTCGTCAATAATAATCACTCGTACCCTTGGAGGAGGCTTTGTGGAGCTGGAGAAAAAGCTGAAATTCTATTGCATGGACTCTGGGACAAGGCCGAATATCCTTTTTGTATGATAAGTAGATTAACCAAGACTTGCAAACAAATAATCTAGAAGAGGGTCGGAGTAACTTAAAAGTTCGTGATTTTTGGATTAATGGAAAGTGGTATGTTAAGGGTCTAAACGAGGAGGTAGGCCAAGAAATCACAGCAAGAATCGTGGTTTCCCTTTTGATAACAATTCAAGGGACGCGACAATATGGACTGTGAGCTCGGATGGTAATTTTTCAATCAAATCAAAGTGGAATCACATTAGGCAAAGAAAGAGCATTTCGCGTATCACTAGTCTTATCTGGAGTGCTGACCTCACACCGACTATTATGATATTCCTCTGGAGATTAGTTAACGATTGGATTCCAGTGGACGAAAGACTGCAGCATAAAGGTCTTGTATTTCCATCTAAGTGTCAATGTTGTTCTCAATTAGAAACTCTTCATCACCTGTTTGTCTCGAGAGAAAAAACGGGACGGGTCTGGAAATATTTTGCTGATTGGTTTGAGGTCAACATGAATGG
>JBBMKE010409598.1:0-11734 GCA_037834125.1 Lippia alba | reverse complement strand
AAGATTGTCTGTGACTTTACAAAAGGAATGTCCTAAGCAGACTATTACATCAGCTTTCTAGGGCACTATTCCTAACAGCCACCCGACCGGAGACCTTATATACACAAAATTGTGCTTCCAGCCGATGCCATGCGAGGTTGTATAGGTCTTCACAATCTGATGATTTGGTTTGGCCTGCAACTTCACAAACCCTCGGCCGTCTGGAGAAGCAACCGCCGAAGTAGTAGCTTGAAAGATAGCCCCAAAATGCGCCAATGTAGTAGGGATTCGAAGGCAGTGCAGCAACAGTCGAAAAGCGTTCACAATTTGGTAAGCGGCGGGCAGCAACTGAATGGGAGCGATGTCCGGGGTGTTCAGCTGATCGATAACATCTGGGTCGAGGGGAACCCTCAGCCCATATCGGATCGCGAAGGTGGTCACGGCAATACACCCCTCTGGGGGGCTACCCATCCTCTCATCCTCATCGGGCTTCACCACTTCGTATTCCTCAATAGGCCACTGACCGTCTCTCAATCTCCCATAACCTGTCAGGAGGTCCTGGAGTTTTCCGATCTCTTCTTCATCCACTGTGCTCCAAGTATCTGAATGATGGAGGGCAGTAAGCTGAGGCCCGATTTTCTCTCTCGCGTCAGAAGTCGATGCCTCTGCAGTCGACCTCTCCACTTCCAAGTTCCCACTTTCAGTCTCCTCTTCGACCTCAACTTCAGCCTCTTCATCCACTTCCATCTCGATTTTCCCACTAGCTGAGGGCTCCTCATAAGGTAGCGACTCATTATCCAACTCCTCCTCCGAGGACGACCCGGAAGATACCTCCACTTGTAAATTTTGGGACATGCCCACCGGGGGCGCCCACGGACGAGCCTCATCCTCATCGACCAGTCCCCGAGCGTAGTACTCAGGGATGTGCTTTTGTTGGGGCATAGGGACTTGCTCACGGGAAGCCATCTAAAGGAATATGAAAAGGAAGGAAAAGTAAAGAGAGGTCGAAAAAGGTACCTTGGGAGAAGGAACTTGAATTTGACCGGAGGAAAGCTTCTAAAAGCTCGGGGTGCTCTTGCGCTCGAAAGTCTCTAAAAGGCAAGGGCTCGTTATCATTCTGAGAGAAAGCATGAAAATGATAAGCCCCACCACCTTTATTTATAGGCAAAGGGCTCGAAATCCGAAAGGTCACCACAATGATGGCCTGTAACCGCTGACAAGTACCATCATGGCACCTGTTCCCACCCAAACGCTGCCCTTAAAGTTAACTCTCGCTCAGTTTCAAAAGACGCGCCCATTAAAGCCCCAAACAATGCAGCGACACGTGTACGGACGCGATGGCTCCAGACAGAGATTGTCAGCTATGTCAAGTCATAACTGTCAATCTGGAGGGCTAATTACGAGGCTAAATCTGATACGGACACGTGGCAAGCATCCACAATGCTGACACATCACCAAACCGCTTAAGATCATTCGACTGGACCGCGATCGAATCAACGACAAACCAGCAAGGCAGAATGGAGAATCGATCACTCCCCTTGAAGGCCACATCGACCTCTGCCCACTTGCCACCACGGGTTAAGCTCGGCTGAAACGGTCTCTGAAGACATCGACTGTTTTGGGTCCTTCGACCCCTTGTACCTCGTACACATAATAAAGGTCCTAATTAAGAGTCACCATCGCCTGCGAACAACCTCTGCAAAAGGTCTGCAAAAGCGGATTGTATCGAGACGTACTATTTCCTGCCGGCAAACACTGCATTAAATGCACCTACGCTGCATGAACAGGTGTCCCACACCTCCCAAGGCCTATAAATACATCCCAAACTCCAGGCATTGGTAAGCAAGCTTTCCAGAGCACAACTGTTCATTTGACCTCTTTATTTTTGGATCTCTTTATAACTAAGTATCTGACTTGAGCGTTGGAGTGCCAAACTGGGATCCAACCCCCATTCCCCCAGTTGGCCTTCAGCTTACGCTAGTTCTCTCGTGTAACGATAGGTTTTCGACCCAAGGCTTTTTCCCTTCAATACAAATTCTTGAGTGGTTCGAGCACGGAATCGACCCCTACAGCCCGTACCGATTTTGACCCGGATCGTACCCACAAATTCGAGAAATCAATAAAGTTTAATTGGTGATCATTTTTTGTGTTTAATTATTTAATTATTCACAAAAATTGAGTTACACCATCGAAGGAGCAGGTAAGAGTCATGATCCCCCGTCTCGATATGGACATCATGAGGTGGTTCGGGCCTATAGCACCCGAAACGCTGGGCTACCATGTTGGAAAACACGAACAGAAAACGCAGCGGAAGTTAAAATTTTTTTCCAAAAGTTTGATCAGTGACTTGCAATTCTCATATTGTATCTTAGGCGAGTATTATTATAAATTCCTCGAGGGGTAGCTGACCCACACGAGTCCTCCTCGGCCTCATACCGAAGGCATCAAGAGCACACCACGCTTTCCCAACCTCCCGGGGTCGCACATAATACCTTGGAGGGAAAACACGTACGTTAAAAAATGAAGAAAGTCCCCGCCTGGGGACTTCACGCTCACAAATCTCCCTGCCCGGGGAGATGTTCTTCATCTCGAACGAACAACAGCTGCAACATGAACTCCTCCTCTGTTGCACATTAAATCACACCAGCATCAACCAATGTACTAGGACAACAGCAACACTCATCCACAACAGCAACAGATTGTGCAAGATCATCCCCCTAAACTTACCTTATGAACCGGCAAGAAATGATCAAATTAGGCATGAATTTCCAAACATTCTCTTGCATAAAAATTGAAAATTCTCCCCTATTTCTCATACATTATGACAGCAGCAACATAGAGCAATGAAATGCAACAATTAATCGAGCAAACAATACAAGAAAATAAGAGAGAACAATCCCAAAACTCAAGATATTCATAGGTAGAGCAAGTATTTAAATCTTTGATGAAAACCTAACTATTCATGCCTTGAATCAAACTCATATGATCTCATGCTTAATCCAAGAAATTCATGAATGAAAATACAGCTTAGAACATGTATATTTCATTTCTTACCTTGCCTTGAAGAGATGGTGGAAGAAGATGAAGGCTTGAGCTCTTTTAATGGGGGTATGCCACTATTCCTCTTCTTTCCCTTTCTTTCTTCTATTCTTCTTGCCCTAATGTGATGTGGGACGTGTGAGGCTGATAAGGGAGAGATAGAGGTTGGTTTAGGTGCAATTAAGTCAAGGAAATGGTGAGAGACCAGTTATCATAGCTTATAGATAGGTCATAGGAGTATTTTAGGCGTGCATGACCGAAATTAGCTTTTTCGAAGATCCAAACGGCATAAAAAAATTACAAAACGTATTCCATTGCGTCCGAATCATCGAAAGGAGTCCAACGCCGCAGACGGTACTCGAATCCTAGTACCGTAGCTCAAGATATAAATTAAAATGTACACAAGTGTACTAAAATGACTCATTTTCCCAAATGAGTCCAAAACTTTAAAAAAGTTCCAAATTAGTCCAAAACCAAAGTCCAACATTTTTAAAATCATTCAATTACATCCTTAAATCACGTATATCTCATATTTCACGAAATTAGCATGCTCGGGAATAAAATTCATATATCTTAAATTCATAATTCTCAAGAATTAACATAATAATCTCACTTAGGGCATATTCTTCGAATTTGAATCACATTTCTCGTATAATTTCAAATATTTCAAATAAGAAACAATAGAATAAAAATATAAATGCGTCAAATAAAATTAAAAATAAATACAATTATAGAAAATAAGCTCAAACGCGACACAAACCTGTAAGTGCACCGAGCGGGGTGTGACACAAACACACACTCATACACACAACTCCAAATCAAGCGAAAATCATACCACGAAGCATGTACATCATATAGATCATATATATACAAGTATTTTATTTATTTTTTTGGTAAGACATATATACAAGTATTGACTCACGAAATGAGCTCAAACATCTCAAAACCCGAACCTAGCACTATTCATCATCTTGCCCAATCAACACTTGGGCACGAGTCACGACACGAAAGAAGTACGAAATTACAGTGTGCAACGAGTAGGCTATAAATCTTACCTTGGATCGTTGATCGGACAGTTGGATATGTCGAAAGCTCGAGCTCCGAAGCTTGAGGGCCAAATGGGGGGTTTTCTTCTCATTCTTCTCTTCTCTTGATCGAACCAAAATGAAGATGGAAATGGGGGATTTCAGCTATTAAAGCTGAAACGGGTCGGTCAAAAGGGGACGGGTCAAAAGCTCCGGTCGAAACAGATCGTATTTTAAAACAGTAGGGCTATTAAACAGCTTTAGAAATATAAAAGGTTAATCCCATTAAATTTGAATCATTGAAACAAATTCAATAGTAGGGTCGGAATTCGAATTCGAATTCAAATTCCCAAGCTCAAAATAACCAAGAAAGTCGAAACACCCTAATTAAATTAGGTTCCCTAATTGCCAAATATTGGGCAATTTAGCCCAAGAACAATTAATTAAACTCTAAACACACGTAATAAAGTTAAATTCACGTTGACACATAAACATGTGAATCACATAATTTACAAAATTATCAAACTAAACTCACTCGTGACTCTGTATCATGAAAGTTGAAAAGAGGGGCATCACAGACTTCCTTGACGAAGCCATCTATTGAAAAATAATATTCAAGATGTCGCATCGAGGGATATCCTCCTGTGGATCTTCGAATCAAGGCGAATCTAAAATCAGCGCATAGCTCTTCCTCCTCTTTGACATAAAACACAACTGCTGGCCTACCCCTATATTCAGTGACGTGCCCCAAAGGTGTAAACGTCTCCAAGTCAAAGCTCTTCAGTGTAGCGATTAGCTTGAAATCTTTAACCTTTGTGGCTACCACCTTGACAAACGAAGGCTGTTAGTCCGGCGGCTTATTGACGACCAATAATTCGTTTGGATCTTCTATGTATCTTGATGTCCTGAAAACCTAGCCACAGAGAAAACCCCCCAAAAATATATACACTTCGTCCCATCATTTATCCCACCTAAAATGACATTAAAGACTGAACTGACAACTTCCATCTTTTCTGTCGGAAGTCCTTAAAATAAAAAAATGGTTACAACAGGATTAAAAAAAATCAATTTTGAAAAATATGAAACCAAAAGTGAGAACGATCTTACGGTATGTGACTGAAAATGTAATTTGCTCTTTCTTTAATCTTCGGTGTTTTTCCTGAGCTTTTGTATTGTCTATTTAGGGACTTACAAGATCTTTTTTTTAGTTATTTTTAAAGTTTTAGTATTTAGTTTTATGATATTTTCAGATATATTTTATCTTTTTTTATTTCATTGCTACATAACATTTCATTCAATTATTGAAAATCTAATTTTTGCATATTTCTGAAATAAGCTGTGAATTTACGTGTTTCTTTCTGTTATTTTAAAAACCTTTTCAATTCTCTTATATTTTCATGAAATCTTTTCTTTTCTATAAGTTTTATTTTTCATTGTAATTATCAATAACATTTCTTTTCATCAATTTTTTCTCTAATACCTTTATGTTTTCAAATTTTTTAATGTTGGTCTTTGCTTCGTAGAATTAACTCTTTTGTTTTTCCCCCTTTAATTATTATTATTTTGGGTTCATTATATATAGACTGTGGGACTATTAATAAATACAACTTGCGATCCTCTTAGTCAAATAATTAAATATACATTTATAGAGGAGTTTGAAAATTACACAAGATATCCATAAATTAGTGTTCTTTTAAATTTTTCGGACATCATCAAATTTTTAACTTGATTTTCCTATTTTGCCCCTTCATTTAGTATAATAATTTTTATTTTAAGAATTATCCCTAATTATATTTGAATTGATATTCAAAATCTGAATTTAATAAATTAAATCACTAATTAATATAAAATGATATGATTTTATCATTTCAAATATTAAATTATATATAATAAATATGAATTTAATGGGTTAAATATAATATTTAGAAAACGACGTTATATAGAGTTATAATATATAATTAATATATATATATATAATAAAGTAATATTTATATATATATATATATATTATATTATATATATTACATATGTGTATGTATGAATGTATATTGTCTTGTTATATATATAGGTATGAATGAATATATATATTGCCGCGCGCAGGTGGTGTAATATATATATATATATATATCGTAATATTATATGTAACCCATTAAATTTAAAATTTTAATATATGTAATTAATTAATATTTAAAATGACAAAATCATATTATTTTATATTAATTAATAATTTAATTTATTAAATTTAGATTTCCAATACCAATTCAAATATAATTAGGGGTGATTCTTAAAATAAAAATTATTATACTAATGAAGGCGCAAAAGAGGAAAATTTTAAAAGAACCCTAATTCATGGTGTCTTGTGTAATTTTTAAACTCCTTAATGGGTGTATATGTAATTGTTTAACTAAGAGGATCACAAGTTATAGTTTCTAATACTCCCATAAGGTGTCTATATATATATATATATAATTAACCCTATTATTTTTTATTCTTTTATTTATTTTTTTAACATTTTTGTTTTATATTATATATATTTTTTAAAAACAAAGTACTTGAAAATCACTTCAGTTTCCATGTTACCATTCAGATAATATTAACACCAATTTAATATATTACTTAGAACTTTTCTATCAATATATATACATAAAATCCATGCATATCAATAATTTAAAACACATAAAATCGAAACAAATAATGAGTTGTATACAATATATGTTTTGTCCAAAACTTAGAGATATAAGTTCATATTACTACATATTTTCTCTAGCTAGCTATTAGTGTTGTTGTGTGTTTTGTTCTTCTTTTTTTATCTTTATAACATTTTTAGATTTGCATTAGTAAAACGAGCAAACCTTCACCATTCTTATCAACTAACTTATGTGTTATGGACTTATGGCCTTAAATATAAGGAAGTTTGAAAATTTAGCTATAAATATATAATGATTAATTTAGCATTTATTTTTATATGGCCAAAATATAAATAAGAGATTAACTTTTGACATTTCTATTCATTTATATGGAAATAGATTCAAAGCAAATATTATTTTTTATAGTAACATGTAACTTACCTATATCAATCTATATTGATCATATAATATAATTTCGTACATGAAACGGGGCATATGCTGGTTATACAAATAATTTAGAAAAATATATATTTACATTTTAAGCAAAATAACTGCTTAACAATTAAAAAAAATTAAATTCTAAGAATTCAGAATTTCATTTAAATTAAACTCATGCAGGGCAAATGGTGTTTTGTTATGCATAATGCTATGGGTACTGTTATCATATCAAAAGAGTGTTGCTTGATCCAAATTGATTCTATTTTAATTAAATGTGGGACCTTTATAATCTTAATATTTTTCAATATTTAAAAGAATTATTATTGATAATTTCAAAACAAATCTTCATATTTTATCATTACTTATTTTACGAGCTAATATTTGTTTATTTTAATCATTTTTATAAATGATTTGAATAACCTTCCATTAGCCCCAAGTAGCATTAATCCTTCAAATCTTGTTCAAATTGTTTACCGAAAAGAAAATGGAAAGAATATGATAATAATTTGTTTTCACTTTATTAAAGTCGAATTAATTTCTAGAAGACATATAATTGGTGTGGAGTGGTGTGGAGATATATAAATTTCCAGCCAATAGTGATTAAATTACATGAATTAATACTTTTATATTTAATTATTAAATTTGACCTAAATAATATTGATACCTATTCTATGTTAGAAATTTTTAATCCTACCACAACAGATATTTGTCGTTTGTTGATATACTTTTTTTATTATTATTTTTATATATTTATTAGAAAATTCTCATTAATTTATTTTATTTGAACTGTATTATTTGTTTGCGTATATAAATAGAATTTGTCTTTGTATATAAATATCTATCTATAATTAATGCCTATTTCATTAAAAAAATGCCTATATATTTCGTTGTTACATTCTTTATGATTTCAAATTTCGGAAATTTTAATTAATGTTTAATGATTTTACACTGAGTAATATTTTTACAAAAAGAAAGGATGTTTATTAACCATATTAATTGAATGAAAATAAAACCCCACAATGATATGGAACTCATTTCTTGCTTTATCATTTATCATATATTGCAACTCCATGGCGTCACTCCGTCTCGCATTTTGTGTAGGATATTAACAAATTTCATCTATATATGTATCTTCCATTTTGTTATTTATTTAGTGTTTTCATTAGCTTTTAATTTTTTTTCTCATATTTCAATATTTCATTATCAGGAAAATATGGGATAAGTTCCCGTATATATTATATTTTGACATAACTCCTTCATTCTAAATTATTTATACTAATTTCCACTTGAGTTTACTTCACTACATATCTATTATGTGCGATTTTACTAAGTTGGCCCTGAAGGTTATGACTTTCCGATTTTGAATGTATGTTGTATGAAATTCACATAATGTAGTATAAAAATTTAAGAATACAACACTTATATCTTATTAAGAAGTATAAATTCATGGATTTGAAGTTTTGAGGCTAAAGCAGTCATTTCAAGTCAATAGGGAACTAACTAAAATTATGAATCTCATTTAGGGAGTTAGTATGAATAATTTTCATATAAGAGATCTAACTAAAATTATTTTAATCCAAGGTTAGTTTAAAATTACGGCCCCTTGATTGTCCTTCTTTTTAACCTTTTACGTTAAATACTTAGTGATTATAATATATTCAGTATTATTAATATTTTTCGCTTATTGTCTTAAGTTAATTTTGTGGTTGCTATGTTTATAAAAGTAATTAATTATTGTGTTTTATACTTATTTTGTTGTAACTTATTTTTTTTAATGTTTCATTTTTTGTTTCATATTTTTCTTTATATTATGTTATTTTTGCTTACTTAGAGAGACGATTGCTTGGAGGTACTTTTAAATATGCTAGGATGGGAGGGTACAAATTTTATTTATTTGATTTAAATTTATTTTTTTACTTTTGTTTAATCTTATTATTCTATAAATTGAGAGATGTTTGTTGATTTTTAGAATATTATAATGATTTTAAGTTTGTGCTTTTCAAATTATTACTTTGTCCATCTGCACCATCTTAAGTCAATGATATTAATCATTGATTTTAATGTTTTATTTTTACTTCAATATATGTTCGCGATATATATGAATTTAATTAGGCATTCTTTTAATTTTTAGATAAAAATATATATTTGATTTTGAGTGATTCATGCATTATCAAGAATTTAGGGGATTTTTGGTTATATATAATTAAAAATTTTCTTAAAAATATTTATACACTAAAACGGATCTTTGCTACTTTTAGTATAGCCTATTATTATTACTTTTTTGTTTCAAATATAACCTATTAATTAATGAAGATTAGATTTATTAGATACAACGCCAAAGGTCATATCTTAGTTGCAATTCTTGGATTTCTTGTAGGTTTATTGCAATGGAGAAACAAATAGGGAAAGTTTGTAGAAAAAAAAATGTTACTATTAGTCTAGTAAATAGTAATTTGCAATAACTCGCGAGAATTCAAAATTTTCCTATTATAACAAAAAAAATTATTCATCCTTATACTTTCATTGTAAATTCAAAATATTTTTTTTAAATATATTTTAAATTCATAATTTGGACTACTTCTTAGTTATAATTTTCAGTTACTAAAATACTCTTTATTTATTTAAGTTTAAAGGTAAACAAAATTATCCTTAATATTTATAACTATGAAGTTGAAGGTTTTACATAAACACCCATTACAGGTCACTTGATCTCAAACCTAAACCCCAAAGCTAGGAAGTTGAAGGTTTTACATGAACAAACTTTAGACGATTTTTCAAAACCCGAAAATTGAAGAAGGAATTTGCAACGTTATCAAACCTAAGGCATAGTAAACAGAATTCGCCTATAAAATACGAAACAACTTGCTAAAAGTGATTAATCTTGTGCAGCGTTGGTGGCGTGAGAAGGGCATACGAGCTGCAGTCTCTAGCCATCGTACTCTTCCCCAAACACCGGGCGGGATTGAAGGGACTACACGACCCAAAATTAGGGTAACCATCAACAGCATGATCATTATCAACCTCTCTACGATCCATTTCCGCCAACACTTCGCAAAACAGATCAACTTCACAAGGAAGAAGTAAAGGGCCATCATTTTTGAAACCATATTCCAATTCGGCATCCTCAAGAAGCATCTTGAACAAAGGGTGATTTGCAAACTTTGTTTTGATCACAAATCTCTGCTTCTCAGGCCCAACATACACCGAAAAGCACCCCGCTGGTGTTGCTATTCGAGGTTTTGTCGCCCTACGCTTGCCCGTTGATAGACACCTCTCCAGTTTCTTCAATATGGAACCTTTCTTCTCCATGTTTATATATATATATATATATATATGATTCTGAACACTTTTTTGATGAGATAATATCGATGTACGCTCGATCAACAAACTTCCTCGGTAGATGAATATTTGTTGGATCGATATAATCACCCTCTATCATAAGCCAAGTTGACCATGGATCTCATTCTTGGCCTGCTTGTACTGCTCATAATTACAAGAAAAACAATGGAGATCATGAAGAAGTTATTGACAAACTAGGTTGATGCATACCATTTATATAATCTAACAAAAAAGACGCAATATTTTGGATATGAAATATAAATTGAGATAAGAAAGTTGAGAGTAAGTATTGAAGTTGGCAATCTATACGAACAAGTAAGCAGGTGGGGGCGCTATTATATAGTCTCAGGCCCCAGATAGATACTCCCAATAATGGAGGCTATTTTCATTTTGTCAACGGACAAAGACAATAGGCCACCAATTGAATCAATATTTTTCTAAGTGCTCCACTAGGGACAAAATAAGCATGGGGTTTTTCTTGCTTTAAAAAAAAGAAAAAAAGGAATGGTGGGGTGAAAGTTCAACGCCTGAAGGTGAAGTGTATCGACAGCTTACCATCTAAATTAATGAAATTGATTGGCTTTTCCAATTTAATGTTTTCTTCATCAATATTGTTTTGACAAATCAAAAGTTATAATAGTACTCAGCAAACATCAAATTGAACTTTAATTAATCAAGTAATATTTAACATATACATATTTTACGGAAAAACTAACTTATATATAATTCTATTACCAACGAAACGGACAATAATTACTAACAAATAAATGAACTAAAAAGTTTAGAACCCAATAAATAGGAAAAATTCATATTCATTCATATGTTTTCGATGCGAATTTAAAATAGTTTGTGTTTCTAATTTAATTAATTTATCCTTTAAGTTATTTTTTACTATAATTTTAGGTCAAAATTTATAAACAGACTAAAATATCCTTAAACAAAATTTGATTTTTTTTTCAAAACTAAATTTGATCTATATAAGTATAAAGATAATCACATCATCTTGCATTTTTTTTCAAAATATTAAAATATAAGAAACTATCAATTATTTAGTGTAATTTTTATTAATTTCATTAAATTCCAAAAATATAAAAATACTAATATATGAATTAAAGTTATCCACAATTATCAACACTTATATTCACCAAATTAAAATAAATTATTAAAGTCAAAACGTATTCAATTCATATATATATATATATATATATATATATATGTATGTATGTATGTATGTATGTATAATGGAGATATTTAAACTTAATTATAAAACTACGTCAAGTTCATGAC
>JBBMKE010409580.1:0-11735 GCA_037834125.1 Lippia alba | reverse complement strand
TTCGTGCCAATGGGGTATCTGTCGCACCCTTTGTTCAAGATTCTATTGGAGAAGGCCTACAATGAGTTTGGATTCGAGCAGCGAAACGGGCTGATTGTGCCGTGCAGTGTGGCCGCATTTCATGAGGTGATAAGCGCGGTCGAATGCTGCAATGGGAAGTTCGATTTCGGCGACTTGGTGGAGGAGTTTCTTTAAACGAACTCCGGGTTATGACTTATGAATGGGATTTAGGTTATAATTCATACTCAGCATCCCTTAAGAATGAGATGATAAATTCTTGAGAGGATGTAAACAGAGCTCTTCTTAAAGTGTGTAGATGTAGCAGAGTATGATAGCAGTAGAAACTGCTGTTGGATGTAATTTTTGTTAGCTTTCAAAGTCAAGCAAGTTGATCAGCATTGGCCCTTAGAGTAAATTATATTACATCCACACCCCCTGAATAAGAGTAAAATTACAGTAAATTCCCCGTATTTCGTGAATTACAAATACCCAAATCGCTCCCAGTCGTTTCAAATTACATTAAAAGTAGATCCACCTCCCAAATTTACTAACACCAAAATTACGTGGGGGGTGTGAATGTAAATTAACTTTTTGAATATTTGTTAGGGATACTTTCCCAAGTAAATAACAGAACCATAGAAGCAAGAATCATGCTTAACAGGGAGACATAATAATAACTTTGTTAAAAAAAAAAGAGGGAGAAATAATAATAACAATAATAATTATGGCTTTTGACTTGGCCCGTTTGAAATGCTCAAATAATTCAATGGGCTTGATAGTTTTGTAGTTCTATTAATGGGCCCAACAATATAAAGTCAGTATAAACTTCGCCTTCAATTCGATCCATTGGGTTATCTAGGAAAAGCCTTGCAATTTGTAATTGCATGCATATTCATTTCACAACAGCAACACGAGTAACATCATATTTCATAGGGCCAATATAATTAAAGTTGGTAAAATGATAGTGGCAATCTTTTGGAAGGTGATTTTGTCGTTCAATTTGCAACAAATTTGAATTAGCACTGCACAAAGTCTATTTAACAACCAATCTCTTCGGATTTATGTTGATACATACTCGGTCATTGTTTTCTTGTTCCATCTTAGGACTTCTTAGGAGAGCAGTTGCAACAGTAGAGTGCTTGCTTCCCTTTGTTATCAATGTTCTTTAATTTGTTTGATGCAGTCATATATCAAGGTCAAGCGAGGAGGCTCCTTTAAATGGCATTTTCAGGAAGGCGTCTCAAGTGAATTTTAAATGGCATCTTTAGGAAGGCATCTCGAGTGAATCCCTAAGGGACGCAAATTAGATGGATTCCTAAGGAATGCGTCCTAAGCGGCTTCCTACATGAGAAAATTCGATCGAGATTGGATTTCACCAATTCTTAGCCCACAAATTTCGGTCAGAACAATTTTTACACAATTTTAGGGTTTCCTCACGTCTTTTCTACCTTACAAACTTGACTAATAAATAGAAAGAAAGACTAAGCAATGCCGATATAACATTTATTTATGGGCATCACGATAAATAGAAAGAACAACGGAATGATATCCACATAAACTTTATGATACATAAGTATTCTACAACTAGCTGAGACAGGGGAAAATGTGAATTTAATTACTTGGCTTATTCTCCTAAGCCTAAGAGATCTGCAACTTAAGAAGAGAGACATGTCCAATGACACAAGACACAAAAAGAAAACAACATAGTTTCTATAAGAGTTCTTCATCTTAAAACTGATAAGATCACACTTTTTCAAGTGAGTTTAGTATAATGGTTTGATACATAATGTCAAATTCTAAAGATGACAATGTTAGTGCATGTGGATTCTAATCCTAATTTCTTTTAGGACGAATAACAAATAAATAGCTCCTACCTTATCATTAAAGCATTGTGAATAATATATGAAAAAAACATCAATTACAGCATTAAATCACTTGAACTAGCATACACTATCTGTTCGTGATCCCTTCCTCGGATGCTAGGCCAGAAGTCTCGTTCGGAAAGAAGGAGAAGTTGTTTGGGGATATGTTTAAGCAGCAACAAGCTTTAGGTTTATTTGGGGATCCTGTGCCACGGAATTTGTTCTGAACTTGAACTGAAGTAAGTTTTAAGGATATGTCATTCTTTGCATCAAAATAAACAAAAAGAAGGATTAAACAATCCAACATAATAATTATTTCTATGTATCATGATAAACAAAAAGAACAACGAAAGATAAACTTTTTGATGCACACGCATTCTATAATTAGTTGAGGCAGAGACAAATGTGAATTTACTTCTCTGCGCATGCGCTTCTACGGTAGGGTCTCTTACCTTACTTCGCACATCCGGCACTTCTCTGGCGACTCTCACAGATCCGGTAAAATGAATTTTATAGATAGGATCAATGCAGCGAGTGTAAAAAGTGTTAAGTCGCAAGAAGAATCTAACACAATATTAGGAGAGTTTCTTGCGTAATTAGAGCAAGCAAATGCAGGATTGGTGCAAGCAAATGTATAATTGACGCAATTAAAGACAGACTCTCTTACCTTACTTCGCACATCCGACACTTACCTCGCAGATCCGGTAAAATGAATTAAGATAGGATCAATGCAGAGAGTGAAAAAGGGACTAAGGCGCAAGAAGATTTAACACAATATTTGGGGAGTTGCTTGCGCACTTAGAGCAAGCAAAGGTAGAATTGGAAAAAGCCCCCGTGCAATTGGAGCAAGCAAAGGCAAAATTTCATACGAATGATGAAACACATAGGCCAACAATTGAGCAGTTGAACTCAACAGTCCAACTGTTAAACTCCCAAAAGGAAAAACTACCAATTTTTTTCTTCTCCTCTCTTAATGTGATAATTTTTGTTTGCTTTTTTCTGAGTCTTTTTCTGGTAACATAGAGGGAAAATACACTAAGCAGAATTGGAGCAGTGATGTCTTCCAACGCTCAAGAATTGGAGGAGGTAAAGGCACACCTTAGGGAGAAAACATCTTGTCTGGAACAAACAAACTCAATACTAGCAAAGGCAGAGGCCGATGTGATTGAGAACACCTGCTCTCTGGAAGTAATGAACACAGTCACGAGAGAGTTGGAGGAGCAACATAGAATAATAGTCAGTGAGATGAGGAATCAGCATGCGGACCAACTGATCAATTTAAGGAACGATCTAGTAAGCTGCGGTTTGAGGCTGAACGAGCTGGAACAAATGGTGGCTAACTATGAGGCCAAGAAAGTTTCTCTTAACGATAACCTGAAGCGCCTCCACGAAAACTTCAATAGGAAAATCACCATAACCCGGAATACTCTGTGTTCTAATTACCTTAAGTTGAAGATGCAGAACATAAAAAATAGTTGTGGAAAAAGGAAACAATGCGGTGCAGTAGAAATTAGTTGGATTAAACTCTGATGTAATGGATTTGTCGTTAATATTGAACTCTTATGTAATGGATTAAACTATGATTTAATGGATTAAACTAATTTTGATGTAATGGATTAGACTTAAATTATAAATAAAAAATAATATTCAGTACTTTTGAAACATTTTTTTGTTAGTTCTATAACTTAAACTTTTACAAGTACTCCCAAAGGCATTTTACTTTTACAAGTAAAATGCAATTTCAAATGGTTAATCACCATAATGATTTGATATATAATATCACTCTAAAGAGAAAATAAAGAAAATTGCCCCTGAGCATTTGTTCAATTTTTTATTCGAATTTTCAAATGGACCAAATTGTCATTTGTACTCTTCACATTGTCATCTCGGCCAATTAATTGTTACACGTGGTTGTTTCAGTATTTTCACCAAAATTTGCCACATATTAACACCTAATTAGTCGAGATGACAATTTGAAAAAAAAACAAATTCAAAGTACATATCACAATTAGTAACATTCGAAAGTTTGTATAAAAAGTTGGAAAAATGATCTTTGTACAAGGACACATTTTTTTTCTCAATTCTAAATATCACAATTCTACTGCATGTGGACCTTAATCCTAAGTGCTTTTGAGACGAATAATAGATAAATAACCTCTCTCGTAGTATTAAGGTATTGTGAATGATATATGAAAAAATATCAATTACAATATCAACTTATTTCGACCATGAAGATTAGAATTTCTTCGAGTTCGGGGCAACTCCTTGGCAGAGAAACGTAGGGATTGGGATTTCTTCCAGTTCTTTACAACAGTTACAACTTGAACCATCCTCAATTGACATTTTTATATCTCTACTTATTTGCATGTATATGTGTCATAATTACATATACCTCCCCTGTAAATTATTTTACCTTACAGAGAGTTCCCCCTTAAGTTGAATACTACACTTATGTTTTTACTGTTTAGTAAAAGTCTCAAATTACTATTGCAGGCATGGACTATGTCACCAATTCCCTAAATAAACTTTTCTTGTTTTGATTAGATCTCAATAATCAAGAGTATGGATGAGGGATTTATAATTTTCAAATGAGAATGAGAAGTTAGAGTAATTACACATTCCAAATCAGGTATCGACATAAGATCTACTCCCATAATTTTCAATCCGAAGTCTATCTTTGGCTGCAATCTCGCAATTAGCATATAGAATGAGCTTAAGATTCATTTGAATTGTTTACCTTCTTAGTCAATGAAATTTCCATGCTTGCAAGACAGGGGAATGTTGGCACAAAAGGTCTCAAACTAAACTTGTTGAGGCTGATACTTGAATATCCACCGACTGGCCTTAAATAAAGTATGTGTGATTTCAAAAACAATGTAATAAATTCATAAAATTTACAACTACTAAAAAAAAGCAGCTGATACTTGAATACCCACCGACTGGCCTTAAATAAAGTTTGTGTGATCTAAAAAACAATGTAATAAATTTATAAAATTTACAACTACTAAAAAAACTATCATATGTTAGACTTTTTTACTTAACTACACAAACTTCCCCTGAGATGTGAGAAATTACAAAAACTTCTCCTTGCACAAAATTTACACTATCTAGATAAATGAATTTTGATAGCATCATCTCAATTTTTTCTCATGAATAACGTATTTTTCCCTTGATACTTGCTTGACTTTAAGTTCACAACTATAATAGCATGCGTTAGGCTAAAACTTAAGTCCGTTTGAAGGAAATTTTTGTAAGTTTTTGGAACCTCAGGGGATGTATGAGTAATTAAGCCATATTTTTTAAATCAACAATTGAGATGTAATTGTTTTGCTTATTGACTATAAAAAATATACATCTCCTCATCAGTTATCCTCAATTCACATATAATAATTTCTCTGGTGATGTCAAAATTTTATCTGTATCCACCAATTTTCTTTTCCATAGGGACAAACTAAAATGGGAATCTTAAAAAGTTCTGAAAACTAGTTAATATAAATTGAGATATACTATCAATTTATATTTATAAGTAAATTAGTTTTAGATTTAGAAAATTAACCATAAGAGAAAATTAACCATAAGAAATACGTGCAAGCATTATGACTCAAGGATTGGACCGGGGGAACTTCATTAGGTCTCTAGTAAAAAAGTCTCCTGCAAAATATGGCGACCCATTAGCAAGGGTAGAAAAATACATTTAATTAGAAGAGGCTGGATGAGAAAAGAAACGCGAGCAGTACGAAGGAAGCAATGAGAGAAAAGATGACAGAGAGTCTTGGAAAGTAACTAAAAGGCCTAGCATGACAAATCACCAAGAGGCCTGCTTACCCAGTCAGACAAATTTTGACTATTATTCCCTAATAAAGATGACACATTTTCAGTTGAAGTCTCAATCCCACTTCTACCCTTAAGTTGAACACATATCTTCCAAAGTTTTTTTATTTCATCATCCTTCCCCTTAAGAACTTGTCACTCTCCGCAATCTGTCTTTGGAAGAACCTGCTCCACGAGATTCCCAATCTACTAGCGCATACGTCGTTGGTTATCGTCATGGTCATCGTCATCGCCCCTATGTCCGGGGACTCCCCGATCACAAGAAACATTATATCTAAGTCATATGCCTTGAGATTTGGCTATTTCTGAAAATTAATGGAAAGTTTGTGCGAGAGAAAGTTTGAACGGGTTGACAAACTATTACTACCCTCTCTTTCTGTGGGTGGTTATTATCATGACTTGTTTCATATATACTCAACTCCCTACATTTATCATTATCCTTAGCATCTTGTGGTTCTTTTGGGGGAAGGGGAATATGTTGCCTCGTCGTCCTCCTATTTGGGTCACAATCAACTAAAACAACGACCTCAATATGGAAAATTGGCGCATTCATATTTTGTGTAAAGGAAAGTTTGAACGGGTTGATAAACTACTATTACCATCTCTTTTGGAGGGTGGTTGTTGCCCTGACCAATTATTGGGCTCCAACTTCTCCTATATTTTATTACCCACATACAATCTCAATTTGTGATCCCTTCCTCGGGGACTTATCCTTGTTGCCAACTTAACACTCTCTATTCGGATAGAAGTAGAAGTTGTTTGGGAACTTCTTTGATTAGAAACAACAGCAACAGGATATATTCGGGGATCCCAAAATGGGGGACTTGTTCCTGAACCTAATTTGAAGTAAGTTTTAATGACATGTTATTCTTTGCATCAAAATAAAGAGAAGGAAAGACTAAGCAATGTCAATATAACATTTATTTATGTGCATCGTGATAAACAGAAAGAACAACAGAACAATCAGGAGAGATAGAAAAAACTTGTGAATCTACTTGACTTATCCTCCTAAGCTTAAGAGACCTGCAACTTACGAAGAGAGACATGTCCAACAACATAAGACACAAAAGGAGAAAACCACATAGTTTCTATAAGAGTTCTTCATCTTAAAACTGATGACATCGTAACTTTTTCAAGTGACTCTAGTAGCATTAAGCTTTATATTCAATACATTGGAAATAATTTTTGTTAGTCCTGTGACATGAACTTTTACTAGTACTCCCAAAGATAAAGTGAACTACAATTTCAAATGGTTAATCGCCGAAATGATCTGATGCATAATATCAAATTCTAAAGATGATGATGCTAGTGTATGTGGACCTTGATCCTAATTTCTTTTGGGACGAATAACAAATAAATGACCTCGCCCATATGATTAAGGTATTATGAATGATATATGAAGAAAACATTGAACCCACATTCAGTCTTTGTTCGTGCTCCCTTCTTCATATGCTTATTCTTGCTGCTAGGTCATCAGTCTCTGTTCGGATAGAATAAGAAGGTGTTTGGGGACATCTTTAAGCAGCAACAGGGTTTAGGCTTAGTTTGATCGGCCACCATTTTAAAATTAAATCTGATCATATAATCTGATAAAAAAGTTAATAAAAATATTGAAAAATTAAGTTGAACAGATTGCACGCGAAGTTTCTGGAATTACCCTCGAACACCCACCGCCCCCGCCCCAGTATAGAGGACACGTTACTACCCTATTGACCCTGTATGGTTAAATTTTATCTCTTTTCACACTTTGAGCATTTCATTTCCATAATCTCTCTACCTGAAATTGCTCTAAATCGTAGGTGAGTATCTCGTCTCTGATATGTTATTTCTTCACGTCGATACTATCGCCGACCAACCACGAACACAACCCAATATTTTTATTAAACTCTGATGTAATGGATTTTTCGTTCAATATTGAACTCTTATGTAACGGATTAAACTCTGATGTAATTGATTTAACTAACTCTGATGGATTATTGTACCAAAAAAAAAAACTTTGATGGATTAATGTAATGGATTAAACTATCATGTAATGCATTAGACTTAAATTAAAATAAATAAAAAACTTATATTCAGTACTTTGGAAACAATTTATGTTTTTTTTTTAAATTGTACGTGTGAGGAGGATTTTTTTTTAAGGTGCTAATCAAGTGTACCTAAACATTAGTAACAAACATCCTCAAACTATCCTATCGTTTTTACAAAAGAACTTCATGGTTTTTATACTAAAGAACAACCCTTGCACATGGTCCTCGAGAGAAGTAAGTCCTTCTTAGGGTCATCAGTCTCTTTAGTGTGCTCGTCCGACTTCTCATACTCCCCAAATTCATCACCAAATGGAAGGGGAAAATCACCAATGCTATCAAAGACAGACCCTACAAAACTCAGGCATCATATACTTATTAATCACATTATCCCAAGCTATATCCCAAGCTGTCTCCTTTGGTTTTGGCTCAAACTCACCTTTGAGTTTGAGTTTCAAGATTAATTCACTCATCTTGCGCGCTTCATCTCTCATTTCCTGATTTCTTTTACATTGGAGATTCCAGCCGTTTAATAGAACAATGATGACATTGTATGCCTACTCCTTCGTGACTTCATTAATTAGAATCTTTATCTTTTCAACTGGAATGTGGCTTGCCCTAATATTCTCAAGAAAATTCATCTTTTCCAACTCACCGACTAAGGTATCCTCGAAAATTTATGTTAGTTCTATTACTTAGACTTTTACAAGTATTTCCAAATGGAAAGTAGAATGTAATTTCAAATGGTTAATCGCCATAATTATTTGATATATAGTATCAAACTCTAAAGAGAAAAACAAAAAAATGGCCCCTGTACTATGTACATTTTTTCAACTTTTTCGGTCAATTAATTATTAACACATGGTTGTTTCGGAGTTTAAATTTTCACCAAAATAAGCCACATATTAACACCTAATTGATTAAGATGACAATTTGAAAAAAATTTCAAAGTACATATCACAATTTTGAATATTTAAAAGTTGGTAAAAAATGTTGAAAAAAATGTTCATTGTACAAGGGACAAAATTTTTTTTCTCAATTCTAAATATAACAATTCTAGTGCATGTGGACCTTAATCCTATGCTATTTTGAGACGAATAACAGATAAATGACCCCTCCCGTAGGATTAAGATATTGCGAATGATATATGAAAAAAATATCAATTACAATATTAACTCACTTTCACCCTGGAGATTGGAATTTCTTCGAGTTCGGGGCAATTCCTTGGTGGAGAAACTCGAGGATTGGGATTTCTTCTAGTTGAAAGATGGTTCGTTTAAATTATGTGTGCCATAATTACATATACCTTCCCTGTAAATTATTTACCTTACAGTTAGTTTCCCCTTAAGGATTTAAAAAAAAAAAGTTCATATTGAAATTCAAACAACACTAAGAAAGTTCACATTTAAATTGTAAATTCAAGCAGTAGGCCTAGCAGCTAGCAAAAATTGTGATTCTCAAATTGAAATTGAAAATTAAAGCAGTAGACCTAGCAGCTAGCATTAAAGTAGTTCTTCTAACAAGAGTTTTCAAGTAGAAAATTTAATAGACATAATCCTTTTTCAACAGAGTGCAAATAACAGTAGATTCTGTCAAAGTCAAGAGGAAAAGAAAATTCTGAACTAGCAGAAACAAGAGTGGTAGGGCTGGGAGTGGCAGCACCAAGAGCAGGTAGGGCTGGGAGTGGGAACAATAGTAGCATTTGGGGCAGTAGTTACCCCCTTAATTTGAATAATACAAATGTTATAATTTCAAAGTTTAGTAAAATTTTCAAATTATTATTGCATGCATTGACTACGCCTCCGATTTCCTAAATATACTTTTCTTTTTTTTTTTTTATTATATGTCAATAATCAAGAGTAGGGATAAGGGATTTATAATTTTGAAATGAGAAGGGGAAGTTTGAGTAATTACACATACCAGATCTGCTCCCAGATTTTCAATTCGAAGTCTATCTTTGACTCCAATCTTGCAATTAGCATATCGAATGAGCTTAAGATAATTGTGCAGATGTCAAGATCCTTAATAGTTAATTTGAAGAATTTGAATCGTTTACCTTCTCCATCAATAAAATTGCCATGCATGCAAGACAGGAGAATGTTTGCTCAAAAGGTCTCAAATTAACCTTGTTGCTGCTGATAATTGAATATCCACAACCTTAAATAAAGTTTGTGTGATCTCAGAAACAATGCAATAAATTCATAAAATTTACAACTACTCAAAAAAACTATCATATGTTACACTAACGAATCCTCAAGTTTGGCATAATCTTCCCCTTAGATGTGAGAAATTACAAAAACTGCCCCTGGCACAAAATTTACACTATCTAGATCAATGAATTTTGATAACATCATCTCCATTTTTTCTCATGAATAACATATTTTTCCCTTGATACTTGCTAGAAAATATTTGGCTTTAGGTTCACATAAAATATTTGACTTTGGATTCACAACTATAATAGCATGCTTTAGGCTAAAACTCAAGTACGCCAAAGGAAATTTTTGTAAGTTTTTGAAACCTTTGGGGATGTTTGAGTAATTAAGCCATATTTTTTATATCAACAATCGGGACGTAAATTGTAATTGCTTTGCTTATTGATTATAAAAAATGTATCTCTCCTCATCAGTTATCCTCAGTTCACATATAATAATTTCTCCGATGATGTCAAATTTTATTCGTATCCATCATTTTTTTTCTTTTCTATAGGACAAACCAAAATTGGAATCTTAAAAAGTTCTAAAAACTAGTTAATATAAATTGAGATATACTATCAATTTAGATTTCATAAGTAAATTATTTTTTGATTGAGAAAATTAACCATAAGAGATTTGTTCAAAGTTTTCAATGGTTGTTTTTTGTTCTTCGATATTATTTTCTTTTCTATATTTCGAATTTATAATGTGCCTTTTGCTGTTGTTTTCTTATCTGAAGTATTTTACGGAGTTCCTTTGCTATTGTTTTCTTCTCTGGATTTTTAATATTCAAAATTCCATAGTACATCGTCTTTTTTTCTATTTTATGTTTACATCGTCTTTTTTCTGTGCAGATATTACATAATAAGGACTTGGCTTTTTTTGATTTCTTAGATATATCATTTATTTTCTGATTTGATGAAGATAGGTTAGTGTTTTTCTTGTCCCCCTTCTGTCAATAGAATTCTATTAGAATTATTTTCCTCTGTCATCACTTTTATTCGTTAATAAAACTTTAAAATTGATCGATTTTACACATATCACACATTTAATATATGGAGTATAAGATCTAATGTACTATCATCTAATATATGAAGTATAAGATGCAATACTAAAATTAAGTAGAAAATTCGATCCCCGGCCCTGCAGATGTATAGACTTTGAAAAGGACCTAAAATCAAAGCCAAGCAATTTAATCAGCAGTGGCCTTTCTGGTATTTGAATAGAGTAAATTACATCCACACCCCCCTAAAAAGGGTAAAATTGTTGTAAATCCCCCGTACTTTTGGATATTACAAATACCTATATACCCCCGTATTTTGAATGTACTTTACCTTTTTTGAATATTTGTTAGCTTCTCCATCTGGTGTTTTCTTGGCTGGTTTTAATGAACCAGAAACAGGGGATATTTTCCAAGTAAATCACATAACCATAAAAGCAAGAATCATGCTCAACAGGAAAAAAAAATAATAACAATAATGCATATGAAGATCAAACCAGAAAAATAGATAACTAAAAATATTTTCAAGAAAATCCATTTCAACACATAGGATCATCCATAATAGCCATATTCAAGATTCTCCATTCAAAAGCAGCCGTTTCATTTCATCGATAAGCTCCTGCATCTGCTCCCTCGAATGCAATGGGAACGGAAAAACACACGCGCAATCCAATTTCTCATCCCTTACTGTGTCGAATATCGCAATGGATGGGCCCACGCCGTGGACCGAAGCACACCCAACAAAATCCTCCAATCCAATAGCCTGGTGCTGTTTGCTGGAATGGTCAATCATGGGATCCTCAAAAACAGATATTAGTGAGGTTCT
>JBBMKE010409564.1:0-11735 GCA_037834125.1 Lippia alba | reverse complement strand
TTGTTGTCCCCTTCACGATGTCCGAATTTTGCATTGTTAATGGGCTTCAATATTGTGGATTGAATGTTGACATGCACTCTAAAGTGTCATCCACCACACTAGACAAACATTTCTCTGGTGATTCGGGACTATGTAATAAGGAGAACATTGCAGCCAAAATGAGGGAATTAGTTGAAAGTACGGAGGAATCTGATGTCGACGATTTTTGTAGGATGTATATCCTCTTTGTATTTTCTATTTTATTATTCTCCGTCAGTAACATGATTTTGCCTTGAGCTTTAATTAGTTCGACTTGTCTGGAATTTGAGAGTATGCATGGGGGATAGCTGTGTATCGGTTCTTGGTTGGTGCAATGAAACATCATTTGGTGAATGAAACATTATATGTCAACGACTTTGTGGTTGGAATTATGGTACTTAAATAATTTCAAAATTTTATTATTTGTATTTACACTGCTATTATTTGTTAATTATTTGAATTTATTTTTTGTTTAATGCAACAGGCTTAGTTTTATGAGCACTTCCCAGCATATGGTGTCGCTAGCTCTTTGCGTGCTTCCTCGACTGTTTAGATGGCAATCGAAAACTAGCAATTTGTCGTTGAACATTGAAAGGGTAAATGTGGTATTGAATGGTCTTACCATGGTTCAGGTAACTCAGTTTACCATGTATTTTATTTTATTTATTTTTTGCATCTGAGTATATATTTTGTAGTTCTAATTGTTGTTTATTTTTTGTATCTTTCTTCTTTGAAGTTTGTGGAGATTGTTGCAACGCAAATGAAGGAGTTGCAATTGTTTGAGCCTCCTGTGAAGAAAGATGAGGCTGATCTAGGGGCTGTGTCAACATTGTTGAGGGAGATTATTGCCAATCAAAAATGGGAATTGAGGTTGTTACGGCAATTGGTGAATGGAGTGGTTGATGAGGATAATGAACATAGCATTGGGGATGCGAATGGGGATGCAAATGAAGAAGATGAGCAGGTTGATGAGAATGATGATGAGGAAGATAATGAGCAAGTTGAACAAGTTGATGAGGCTGATGTGGGGAAAGAGGTGGATTTAGCTGATGTACTTGTCGATATGCAAGATAATATTGATGCTGAGAATGTTGTTGAGATTACAGTGGAGGCTGTGGATTATTCTATGGTGGAGGTTGTGGATAAAGCGACAGAGAAGGCTGTGGAGGAAGATGTGGATGTTGATGTGAAGAAAAAGGAGGTTGTTGATGTGGAGAGGACTGTCGGAATGAGGAGGCTGTTGATATGGAGAGGGTTGCGGATAAAGGGAAAGATGTAATGAATGTGGCTTCAGTGGAAGATAAGGCGGTGGAGGATTTTAATGTTTACCATAGTGGTGATGATTTAGATAATAATGGGCATGATGAGCTTCGAATGAAGCAAGTGAATGACACCATTAGCTCCATTGCTTTATCTGTATGCGAGAGAGATGATCGGAGCAAGAAAAGGAAAGCACCTGATTGCATTACACCACCTTCGTCCACAGCCCCAAAGATGAAGAAGAAAGTAAGTTGTCACACTTTGTTTAATTAAACAGTCTTCATATGTTAGTTATATGTTACTTAAAATGCATGTTTTGTAGGTGAATGTTGGAAAGAAGCCTCAGGGTCAAAATGTTTCTTATGTTAATAGATTCGACTACTTTGGGAAGGACGAGGTGACTGCCGATGAGCAAGAAATAATCGATAATTTCATCTGGGCACAGCATGGAGACTCATCCGAAGAACCTGTTTATAGTGCAAATGATGTTGAAATCTATAATTTTGATATATACCATTTGATTTGGGGCCAGGAGATGAGGCAGTCTGTGTTTGAGGCCTATATTGAGATTCTGAGAAGCTGTAGCATGACAAAAATTTGGGTCATGCCTTCTCATATAACAACTGAGATATTGAGCAAACTTCCTCGTGACAGGTTCATGAAAAGGTCGAAGAAAAAATTGATGGCTGCAGATTTGGAAGCGATGGAGAAGTTTTTAGCAGAGGTTGTGAGCAAGAATTTGCGTCCTATGCTTGATCATTTGAATCCTGAGGTGTTGGGAAGCAACCGTTACATACTCTTCCCACTGAACACGCACAACCATTAGCATATGGTTGTGCTCAACACCGAACTCAAGGAATTCAAGCGCTTAAACTCCATGAATTCTGCTATGGCAATCGGGAACGCAAAGATATGGGCAAAATTCATTCGGATGTACCTTTTTCATGCATACCAGTATGAGATTTCGAATGATGAAGTTGAGGCTCGGGCATGTCCGGTACAAAGGGATGATAGCCTTGATTGTGGTGCCTTTTTTACCTATTTGTTGAGTGTTTTGCTAGGGATGACCCTACTTTCTGGGTAGAATTTTGACATGTGAAGATTGAGCCTTATCGGGTCCGGTTGGCTGCGAGAATATTGGCTGCAGGAGGCAAATGATTTGGTTGGTTGTTGTTTTTGAAAGGGCTGTAATTTTTGTTTTGTGCCGTTGAATCTTTATGAATATCATTGTAGTATTAGTTAGGAGTATTGTACTGTAAGTCCTGATATTTGCTGACAGTTTGTACTGAAGTAATTGTGTTATCGTTATCATATGTATGAAATATTGGTGTTTGTTGGAATGTTTGTTGATTTAATACGTTATACGTGATTCTTGGATCTGGATACGTCATATGGACAATTAAGTACGTGATTGTGGAATCTGTGTACAACATCTTTCCAAATTTGTACAATTTGAAAAAAGTTTGTATTAATTCACTGGCATGTGGTAAGTGAAAGTGAACATTTACTCTTAATCAATTTATACGACATATGGACGATTAACAATGTGATTTTCGTATACAACATTTCAACAAAGTAGTACAAAGGTGAAAACACTCTCGTACGTACTTTTTCACAAATTTATACAAGATATGGACGATTAAGTACGTTATTCCATTAATTAAGTACAAAATATGAACAATTTTGTACATCTTTATAGAAGTAGTGTTCGCACATAAAAGGTGTAAAGCACTCTCGTACGTACTTTTTCACAAATTTATACAAGATATGGACGATTAAGGACGCGATTTCAAGAATTTGGGTACGACATATGGCCAATTTTGTACATCATCATAAAAGTGGTGTAATGCACACTCCTACGTACTTTTGAACAAATTTATACAAGATATGGACGATTAAGTGGTGTAATTCACTCTCCTACGTACTTTTGAAAAATTTATATTACATATGATAAAGGAAATAGTAGAGTTTAGTAGAGTTTGTACAAGATTATATTTTCATATTGTGTTGAATGATATATACTGTATGATCAAGTATTTTGATTACATATGTTATGATAATGTTAACAATGATATATACTATATGATCAAGTATGTTGGCCACATATGTTATCATAATATGTTGAATGATATTTACTATATGATAAAGTGTATTGGTTATATATGTTAACATAGTATATCCCATGATACTATATAGTATACTAGATTATATTGTATATTTATCATTCAACGCATTATGATAACATATTTAACTAACATACCCATATTATGTATCATTCAACACATCTTAATCGTCCACATCTAGTATAAATTTGTCATAAACTACGTAGGAGAGTGCATTACAACACTTTTATGATGATGTACAAAATTGGCCATACGTCGTACTTAATAACTGGAATCATGTACTTAACCGTCCATATCTAGTATAAATTTGTCATAAACTACGTACAAGAGTGCATAACACCACTTTTATGATGATGTACAACATTGGCCATATGTCGTACTTAATTAATGGAATCACTACTTAATCGTCCATATCTTGTACAAATTTGTGATAAACTACGTACGAGAATACATTACACCACTTTTATGTGCTAACACCACTTCTATGAGAATGTACAAAATTGGCCATATGTCGTAACCAAATTGATGGAATCACGTACTTAATCGTCCATATCTTGTATAAATTTGTGAAAAAGTACATACGAGAGTGCTTTACACCACTTTTATGTGCTAACACTACTTCTATGAGGATGTACAAAATTGGCCATATGTCGTACTTAATACATGTCAGTGAATTAATACAACTTTTTTCAAATTGTACAAATTTAGAAAAATGTTGTACACAGATTCTAGAATCACATACTTAATTATCCATATGATGTACCCAGATCCAAGAATCAAGTATAACGTATTAAATCAAGAAACATTCCAACAAATACCAATATTTCATACATATGATAATGATAACATAATTACTTCAGTACCAACAGTCAGCAAATTTCAATACTTGTAGTACAATACCTCCTAACTAATACTACAATAATCTTTACAAAGTTTCAAGGGCACACAACAAAAACTACAGCCCTTCAAAAACAACAACCAACCAAATCATTTGCCTCCTGCAGCCAATATCCTCGCAGCCAGCCGGGCCCGATACAGCTCAATCTTCACATGCTGAAATTTTGCCCAGAAAGTAGGGTCATCCCAAGCAAAGCACTCAGCAAATAGTCTAAACAAGGCACCACAATCAAGGCTATCATCACTTTGTACAGGACATACGCAAGCCTCAACCTCATCATTCAGAATCTCATACTTGCATGCATGAAAGAGGAACATCCAAAATGAATTTTGCCTATGCCTTTGCGTTTCCGGTTGCCATAGCAGAATTCATGGAGTTCAAACGCTTGAATACTTTGAGTTCGGTGTCGAGCACAACCATATGCTAATGTTTTTTGGTGTTCAATGGGAAGAGTATGTAATGGTTACTTTCCAACACTTTAGGATTCAAATGATGAAGCATAGGACGCAAATTTTTGCTGACAACCTCTACTAGAAACTGCTCCACCGCTTCCAAATCTGCAGCCTTCAGCTTCTTCTTCGAACCTTTCATGAACTTATCACGAGGCAGTTTGGCCAATATCTCGTAGTTATGTGGGAAGACATGGCCCAAATTCTTGTTATGTTACAGCTTCTCAGAATCTCAATATAAGCTTCAAACACAGATTGCCTCATCTCCCGGCCCCAAAGCAAATGGTATATGTCAAAATCATAGATTTCAACATCATTTGCACTATAAACAGGTTCTTTGGATGGCTCTTCAGACTGTTCCCGGATGAAATTATCAATTATTTCTCACTCTTCGGAAGTCACCTCATCCCTCCCAGGGTAGTCGAATCTCCCAACATAAGAAACATTTTCACCCTGAGGCTTCTTTCCAACATTCACCTGCACAAAACATGCATTTTAAGTAACATATAACTAACATATGAAGACTGTTTAATTAAACAAAGTGTGACAACTTACTTTCTTCTTCATATTTGGAGTTGTGGACGAAGGTGGTGTAATGAAATCAGGTGCTTTTCTTTTCTTGGTCCGATCATCTTTCTCTCGTACAGATAAAGTAATGAAGCTAATGTTGCTAATGGTGTCATTCACTTGCTTCATTCGAAGCTCATCACGCCCACTATTATTTGAATCATCACCACTATGGTAATTATTAAAATCCTCCACAGTCTTATCTTCCACCAAATCCACCTTCATTACATCCTTCCCTTTATCCACAACCCTCTCCACATCAACAGCCTCCTCTTTCTTCATAGTCCTCTCCACATCAATAGCCTCCACAGCCTTCTCACCCTCAAACTCCACCACATCTTCCTCCACAGCCTTCTTTATCGATTTATCCACAGCCTCCACCACAGAATAATCCACAGCCTCCACCGTAACCTCAACAACATTCTCAGTAATAACATTATATTGCATATCGACAAGTACATCAGCTACATCCTCCTCTTCCCCCACACTTTGTTCAACTTGTTCAACTTGCTCATCAACTTGCTCAACATCACTCTCATCAACCTGCTCATCATCTTCATTCGCATTCCCATTCGCATCCCCAATGCTATGTTCATTATCATCATCAACCACTTTATTCACCAATAGCCGTAACAACCTCAACTCCCACTTTTGATTGGCAATAATCTCCCTCAACAATGTTGATACAATCCCCACATCAGCCTCACCTTTCTTCACAGGAAGTTCAAACAATTACAACTCCTTCATTTGCGTTTCAACAATCTCCACAAACTTCAAAAAAGAAAGATAATGTGCGGTTTTTACCTTTTGTAAATATGTGAATGAAGTAAATTATTAATTTGAAATGAGTTGTGAAGAATGGAGGGAAAGAGGGAAAGTGAGGGGTAGTTTATTAAAATTACAACCTTTGGGGAGTAAATAAAAATTTGTAAAGTGGGTTGGGGAGTTAGTAGGGAGAGTTTAAAAATGGGGGAGTTGAAGGGAAGTTGACTAATGGGGAGGGGAGTTTCAAGGCATTTCCCAATAATTTTTTTTTGTGAAAAATGTGGTTGGAAAAAAAAATCTTGTAATTGATACTGAAGGAGGTCAGCTTAAGATAACAAAACAAGAATATCCTTATTAATCATATATCTGATGCACTTTTTTTTTCCTCTATCACATTCTTACGGGAAAAATCATTGAGGGACTATTTTGAGAGGAATTATTAATATTAAGGACTTATCTGTTAATTTCGAAATTTTAGGAATTAAAGTGATACAAACTTGAAACCTTATAATTTTGAAGTGGCTATCTTTTATAACTTTTTTAAGATAATTATTAAATTTATAATAAATAAATGCATAAATTGAATAAAATGATAGTTAGAAAATTAATTAAAATTAAATTGGTGGTGGATGGAATACAACTATTTATAGTACAACATTATTAAATTACTCAATTTAATAATGATGAATTTGTGATTGTTTTGACAAATACTCAAGGTGTATTAAATGTAATTTGTGGAGCGGCAGCCACACAGTCGAAGGAAAATTCTAGCCCAAACTAAATTTGGCCGAATCCAATTAATTAACAAGAAAATTGTGTTATATTTGCTATTTGATTGGTCACTCTCCCTAAATTTCCCAACAATCACACCACAACTGCAAAACACTCGAGCTAGAATTACCCGCAGCCTAATAAATGAATTCAGTGTGTCACGATATCTTTCTATATTCAATGCTAGTTTCCCCAACCTTTTGCCTGAGCCAAGGCGGTTGGAAACTAATTGACCTCACCAGTTTGTTGCGTCAGATACCAACTCGACACTGGATCGCGACAATTGGTTCTACTCTTATTGTTGTCATCATATTATTTACTAAGTAGTTCATTAGATTTTTATTTTTATAAACATTTATGTTTATTCGCTAATTCATATACTTGAATTTCTTGATAATATATAGTAAAAACCAAATGTATATATTAGATTTTGGTTTTGGACTGGGGCTACACTATACAGAACCTGACTTGTTATGAGGATCAATTTTGTGTCACAATTGATGGTGCAGTTTTGGTTTTAAAAAATGATCATGCCGGATACATGGTTCTTCAATTGATTGGGGAGGTAAACTTCGCAACATTAACTTATAGCACTGATACCCCGTATATTGTGGAATCAACGGTAGTTGTAGTTAGACAACATTATTATGAAGAAGAGGGAGGGGAAGGTTTCCTGAGGGATGGCTCCAAGTCAATCACAAGAAGTAGATGTACAAGATGAGGAAGAAGGGGAGGATGTATCGAAAGATCTACCAGATGAGAAGATGGAATGGTAAGGTTGGAGCATGGAGTCGTTAAGTTTCAGAGGATGTACAGGATCGGAACATCTACCAGAGGATGTCATGTAACAGATGAGAAAATGGAATAGGAAGGTTGGAGATATGGAGACGTTAAATTTCACACGTTTGAATTGAATTTGATCAACTGTGGGTACATGGAAATTAAAAAGTTGGGTGATAGAGCTATTTTTGTGGGTCAAAACTTTGATATGTTTTGAGCATATTCAAAGTTGTTGTGAATCAAATTGAATCATATATATTTTATAGATGATTATCGTTATAAGTATGTAGGTTTGTTTAAAGGTGTTAATATAAAATGAGTCACCGATGGAGTGACATGAAACTCATATTAAGTAAATCGGTAATTAGTGGGAGAGTTTGAATTTGCAAGGGAACTCATTTAAAAAAAGGAGATTTACTCCATAGAAGAAAAAATGTAACTTTAAGAGAAAAGAGTGTGGATTCTCAATTGACCCATATTCAAATATGAGTATTTTAGTTGTGGCATATAAGTCTACTTATTTTGAGCATGAAGCGCTTGACACGTGAAGAATTAAATCAGTGAATCATCTCAAACGTGTTAAAATATTTTTTGTATTTTTTATTTCTTGTACTTAGAAACGTGTTTTCTTTTCACATTTTTCCTTCTTTGTATTAAGCCGACCGTTAGATGGTGGCCACCTGTATTTAAGTGGGGTTATCCCTTGTAAAGTTACACGCTTAATTTCATTAATAATATTTTCAGTTTTCATTCTGAAACCCTAATCGCTTCTTCTACGATTCCGCCGCCTCAAGCTTTCATCAAAACGATTCAAAAGGTTTAAGGTATATTTGGAGATATCTATTCTACGTTATGAATTTCAATTTTTTAGTGGTATCAAAGCATGAGAAGATGAATTCCTGATGCTTTTATGTGTTATTTGTGATGTGCATGAGAGGGATATGTTTTTTGAATTCTATAACGAACAAAAATGAGAGATGTTTTTTTGTCCTGAACCCTCTGTGTTGGTTAAAATAAAAAAGAAAAACACTATGTTCAAAATTATCACTTAAAAGACCTTGAGTTATCAATTGTTTGCTAGTAAAACCCCTAACACCATTGGGTATGTCATCACTTTCTTTTAAAAATGGCAAATAGAGGCCCTTCATGAGCAGAATTACGGTATAATTGATACTTATGAAAGGCCTAATGATGTTGGAGTTTTACGAGTAAAAAATTACTAACACTGGGTCTTTTGAATTTTTTTTTTTGTTCTATAGCTAATTGATACTTATGAAAGGCCTAATGATGTTGGATTTTTACGATTAAAAAATTAATAACATTGGGTTGTTTGAATATATTTTTTATTTTTTGGTTCTATAGCTCATTTCCATGGGTCGAGTCGCTCTCCCTATCAATGGTAGCTACATTTTCAGGGACTCAAGTAGCTGCATTCCTAGGGACTCAGGGTGTAATGCTCTCCCTTCCGATGGTAGCTGCATTCCTAGGGACTCAGGGTGTAATGATCTCCCCTCCAATGGTAGCTGCATTCCCACGAACTCGAAACCTCTGGTTAACCTAACATAGCGTCGGACGGCTAAGCTACACCAGTTGGTGGTGGATCTTTTGAATTATAATTTGTAATAGGGAGTTTTTTGGGTTTATATTGACTAACTACATAGGGGTTTTGGACAGGATTAATTAATAATGTATGACATCTGAAATTCGTATTCATATGGGATTAGGATTATATGCGGTTTAACCAAATCCCACTCGATCACAAATTTATATAGGTTTCCCACTAATACAAACATAACGTCGGATCCTGCCCACAACCAATACATACAAACGCCCTATTTGGCCGCCACCGCCACCGCTACCTTTGCTAGTATGGCTCTTCATCCGGATTGTCTTTGAGGCCCGCCTGCGCCGCCACCTGAGCCTAGTATCTCTCTCTATATATAGATAGGAAGTTGAATTACATCACAAGTAAACAGTGGCGGAGGCACACCTATGTGAGGGGGGTCAATTGACCCCCCTGAAAAAAAAAATTATGTATATATATATTTGTGTATTGTGTATGTAAATTTTTGTGCTTTTCCATTATTGACCTCCCTCAACAAAATTAAAATTAATACTAGTGAAGGTCAATATAATAAATTAATTATAATTGAGATAAAAAATTATAAAATAATAATAATTGTGATAAATTAAATAAAATATATATATATATATATATATATCACAAAGACTAATGGGCTAAAGAAAAAAAACTACAAACTATATCCTAATGATGGGCCCAAGAATAAAATACAAACTCCTAATAAAATATAGAAAAGGCCCACTTACTAAACCCAATAAAAATCAAATATTTCTCACAAATGTTAAATTTGAAGGTCCCCCAATTCCAATTGCAGCAGCACTGCGTGAGAAAAAGGAAAGAACCAAAATCCAATTGGCCAATCCCCATTCTTGAATCTTGATTCTCCTTTGATTTTGGCTTGATGGTGTAGCTTTGTCCTTAATATCAAGGTAATTTTATAATTATTAGTTTATTTGCATATATTTTGGTTTTTTTTAATAATTAATTTTATTTTTTTTATCTTTTATGTAGGGTTTGTTTATCAATTACCAATATGGATAAGTTTCTTATTAGAAAGCCAAAGGATTCGATTCAATCAATTCCACCTCCTCAAGCGAGTCAAAAGAATAAGAGGATACGAATCGAATTGAGTGAGCTTCCAAGTGATCCGGGATTAAGAAATAAAATTTCCGAATATGATCCAAATCAACAAGATGAAATTAGAAGAGCTTACCTCCAAAGAGGACCTTGTCAACCACGCAAGCATAATTTTCCACAAAGAAATATCGGTAATGTTATGCGTCGTTTTAATCCTGAGTGGTTTAATACTTATGGTAGTTGGTTAGAGTATAGCATAAAAGAGGATGCTGCATATCGCTTTTTTTGTTATTTGTTCAAACAAGATGCTGGAAAACAAGGTGGAGGTGAATCATTAGTTGGTATTGGCTTTAAAGCTTGGAATAAGATAGATGGATTTAAGAAACATGTTGGTGGAACCAACAGTGAACATAATCAAGCTTGGAAAAAGTGTTGTGATTTGATGAAACAAGACCAACATATTTATTTTGCTTTTAATAAGCAAAGTGAGGAGTTGAAGAAGGAATATCGTATTAGGCTACTTGCATCAATTGATTGTATTAGATTTCTCATGCGACAAGGTTTAGCTTTCTGTGGTCACGATGAATCAAAAAAATCAAGTAACAGAGGTAATTTTACTGAACTTCTTAACTTTCTTGCCAATCATAATGAAGTCATAAACGAGGTTGTTGTTGGAAGGATTCAAAAGAATTTGGTTACATGAATGACTTAACTTTCTTCTGCAACGAATGGTTGAATGATTGTTTGGTTACATATATTGAAAAAGATATGTTTGACAGTGTCTCTAATGATTTGATTATGCATCGTTTTCAGAATATGTGTAACCGGCGCGGACTTTTGTGATGTACAAATTTGTAAGTGCTTTAAATAAAAAGTTGAATTTCACTTGTTATTTTCTTTTTAATATTATGCTTTGGTTGACCCCCCTGAACAAAATCTCTGGCTCTGCTACTGCTCCCCAACATTCATATTTTAGTGCAAGTAATACGTAACTCTTGAAGTTTGTGTTCAAACACCCCATTTGGTTGGAAATTTTCACCAGAAACTTTTAGAGGGGTATTATAGAACAAATTTCAAAAGTTATGTACTATTTATACAAAAAATGTGAAGGTTGGGGGTTAAGTGCAAATACTCCCACTTAAGATTGGATCAAAACTTGCATATTTGGATGCTGGTTTTTGGTGCTGATTAATGGTGAATCATCGGGGATTTTTAAGTCTTCTAGAGGAATTCGACAGGGGGATCCCTTATTCTCGTCTTTATTTGTAATCGCATCGGACTACCTTTCATGCGAGCTAAACAAACTCATGGACGAGCAGCCTGCTAGATAGCGGACCCAAAACAGAGTGATGGTATAGGGAATATTTTAAAAAATTTCGCCATAACCTCATTATCAAAATATTTCAAAAATATTTTAATTAAGCAGCGGAACAAATTGGGCAGAA
>JBBMKE010409553.1:0-11736 GCA_037834125.1 Lippia alba | reverse complement strand
TATAAGAACTAATGACTCACGACCTGTGCAGGCATATCCTACAAGCTGCCTAAGAGATTAATATTGTGGTGGGTTTCCGGTCCGTGGAGGAGAAAATTTTCATTGTTGTCTGAATAAAGTTTAATTTGCTCTTGTTTATGTTGAACTACTCAAATATTGCGTACGTGTGTTGTGACTTGTGATTGAATAATTAATTTGTTTGTTTCCCAACTTTTGTGTTCGGCACAATTTGACTTCTGAGGTTTGTAGCGATCATAAACTGTTGTTGGATCTTGATGCTATTGTATGAGTTTTAATAATGTTCATTCAATAGTGATTGAATATATATCTCTTTTAACAAATATTTATAATCTATTTCCGAATTTCATTTTGCAATTTTGTTTGCATAGTTTATATTGAATGCTTCATATAGACGTTATCAAGATCTACAATGCTAACTAAAATAAAGAGTTCTTGCTACAAGTTGAACAACGTAACCCAATACATGAGCATCGCACATAGGGGACAAATTAAGTTTTGGACGACAATTCACTACCACAAAAAGTATATATTAGGACACCTAATTTGGGATATTTATTTGTTAATATCCTAAAAATATGATATTAGGATACTTAATAAATTGTGTCTTAATAATTATGTTTATAGAGACATTATAATTAATTAGGACAAATTACATTTAACTCCCGTAAATAGACGAAATTACAATTCAGAACCTTTAGTTTGAAAAATTACATATTAGTCTCTAACCTTTATGTTCCGTTTGAGATCCCTCCATTCCATTAGAATTTCATCAAATTTGATTCCTATAATGACCAAAACACCCTTGGGGATTATTTTATTAATACATAAAAGTGAGGATCACTTTTGTTAGAAAATATAAGGTTTGATTAATTAGATCTAAGCATGAAATAAAATTTTAATAATATAAAATTACATTCATTAAGATACTATATTTCAATTATTTTTAAATGTCTATTTTCTAAAATTGAAGAGTAGGATTTTCATAAATTTTTTAATATTATTTTTAACTAAGCAGCATTTTTTTTTTTATGTGTGCAATATAAAAGTATGTATAAAAATTATACATATTTATGAATAAAAATAATGTATTTGATTAGAATAAAAATAAGATAATATTATATTTTACATGATAAAATAGTAGAATTTTATTTTTATGTATATATTTACAATTATAAATATTATATTTGATTAATTTAGAAATATAATAAATGTAATTTATGTGAATATAAAAAAATATATATTTATTGTATATATGATAAATATTATGATAATGATATTCTTTCTTGGAATTTTATTTTATTTTTAAATTTCAATAAAAATAAATTTATTAATTATATTATACATAAATTATAAATATTATTTTTTAAAATATAATTTAAACACAAAAAAATGTGCATAATAATCCTTAATTTATGAATATTAACAAATCGATCCCTTAACATTTAATAATATTACAAAATAGTCCCTGGGATCAATTTATTTACAAAACGAACACTCACTTTTATGTATATTACAAAACAATCTCTAAGGGTATTTTGGTCATTACAGGGGTCAAATTTGATGAAACTTTAACGGAATTGAGGGATCTCAAACGGAACATAAAGGTTAGGGACTAATATGTAGTTTTTCAAACTAGAGGTCTTGCATTGTAATTTCACCTATTGTGAGGGTAGTCAGTTGTAATTTGCACTTATAATTAAACTACCTCAAATTAAATGTGGGAATGAAGAATTCAACTTCTCACCACTTGTTTTATTCAAATTTATCTTACAATATTTTCTCTAATTTACAATTTTTTTTCTCTCACCGCTTCTCTTTTCCAGTTACTCTAATTCTCAATTTGTTCTTCTGATTTCTCATTCTCTTGACCTACGAGTAGATCAACATTCTCAAACCGTGCAAATTATCCATAGACTTACTCAAGCTTGTATGCGTTCAGAACATTTAGACATCTACAATCAAATGAGTAATGAAAATTTTTGCTTGTTCACATACGTTCGTATTTATTTTTTGTGGGCTACTTTTCATTTCTGTGACTGTCTTATACCATTGATAGGATATAAATATTATTTAATATTAATTAATTACATTCAAATTCAAATTCTAGCTAGAGTTGAATTAATGGCAAAACTTTTATTTTAGTGTATGTGATTAAAATAGTGTTTGCATTTAATCTTTCTTTTATACATGTAGACATTTAGAACGATCAATTATGTGGAGAAGATTTTCTACTTTGTTGCGTCGTTATATCACTACAAGAAAATTTACTTTTTGCTACGGTCCAAATCACATAGTAAAAGTACAAATTCGTAGCAGCAATCTTTTTGCTACGGGTTTGCTACGAAGTTTGTGGCGTATTTCATGTGGCCGTAACAATATTTTGCTACGGTAAATATCCGTAGCAAATAGTTTTTGCTACGAGTATCTATGTATTTGCTACGGTTATTTTCGCGTCGTAAATAAACTAGTAAATATTTAAAAATGTCGTAATAGCTACGCATAACTTTCCGTAGTAAATATTTTAGGCGTACTCAGTCAATTTATTTGGTACGGTCAAGACGCCGTAGCAAAAATATTAGTTAATTTTTATAATCTTTTACTACGCCAATTCTCGTGACAAAAATATTTATTTTCTTATTTTAATAAAACATATATATTTTTCATATTTCACCTACAAATAAATAATTAATTCATATATTAAATGAAACAAAATGCTAACAAATAAATATTAAATATATATTCTTATTTAACATTAATTCATACATACCATAGTGTTTAAGAATCTTTTTTGGACAAACAAAGATAAACCTAAAGGTTCAACTAATTTCTTGAATCATTACAAAATGAAGTCTTTCACCTAAAAGATCAAAAGAGATTCTTCAATCATAGAAAAATGAACTTTTCCACTCAAAGCTTTTTCGACGCCGCACTTATAACCTGTAACAAGAAACACATGAAAACAATTACAATCTTCCAAGTGATATCTAAAACATGAAAATTGAACATTTACTTAAAATATGGAAGTTCATACATTATGGAAAATTCTAGCCCAGACCTGGCTTGGCCGAACCCAACCAATCAAAAGGGCAAGTGTATTACACTTGCCATTTGATTGGTCACTCTCCCAAATTTTCCACCAACCACAAGGTAAGTGCAAAACACTCGCCCCCTCGTTATACTGGTTTGACCGAACCAGGCTCGGGCTAGAATTACCACTCTAATTTATAGTGAATGTGTACCCTACAAATAAAGTCATTTAAAAAACTCACCAAATGTAGCCGATTGAAAAGTGGGAGTCCCATCAACAACATTGAGGCTTCCGGAAACAATAGTAGCATTTTTCTCATCGCCAACCATCATCACATTCCACATCTTCTTCTCAACCCTAACATTCTCAAAGTAAACTCCTTTCTTCACATAGATAACGAATCTCCTGTCACTCTTCTCTGAAATAGCCTTGAGGGCCGCCTTAATCGTCTTATACTTCCCACTCCCATCCTTCGCCACCACAGCATCCACCTTTATCTTCAAGGTCACCGTCTGCAAAAGCCGGCAGTCCTTTACTGACAGCCACTCACCACCAACGCCCATCTGATTGCGCCCAAAGAGCTGATAGACTCCTCGATAGAATTGACAATGGCCAAACTATTGCTGGTGTACTCCGTCGAATTCTTAAAATTTTCATCGAGGAAACTGTTCATTTCGCTCGAAGAGCTCTTCAACTCATCTATGCACGTCTGCTGGTATGTCCCCGCGGAACTCAGCCACGTTCACAGATACCCGACAGATTCCAACAACCCCATGTCTTTTATGGAAACAGAGCTGTTGAAATGATCCAGGGTAAGGGAGAACAGCTCTTGGCAGCTGTCAATGGCGGCGATCGTTCTTTTATCCGTGATGTTGAACTTTTTCACTCCGTTTTCGACAAAATTCTTGGACGTCTTCAAGAGTTCATCGATGGCGACTTGCACTGATAGCTTGTAAAGTTCTTGTGGCTTCAAGCTGCCAGTTTTAGCAATGGGGGCCAGACTGTTGTAGCATGAACCGGGATGTAAAGTGACGCTGCAGATGGACTTGATTGATTTGGCAAGCGCATTATTTTGGGGGTTGGAGCTTTTGTTGTCTTTGGTTTGAGAAACTCCGACAACTGTGGCAAATATGATAGCAACAAGAACAATGGTGGATATGGCTATGATCGTGATTCTTCTTCGGGTTCTTCTGCGTGCGACCAGACATTCGTGTTCCGCCTCCTTGAGCTTTCCATAAGGGTTGAGGGTATCTATGTAGTGCCCTAGCGTGGGCCACCACATCCCCCGCACCAAGACCAAACTCATATACGATTATAGACCGTACACAAGTCTAATCCTAGCGAATGGAAGACACAACACAAACCTTGGCTAGGAGGGACTAACTCTGTACCAACAATTTAGGAATATATGCAACCAATAGGAATAACCTCAAACCAGGCGATAATAATTTACAGAATTATACATCAAGAATATTTACACATGTACTCAAGCCTCTAATACATACATAACCAAAATAATATATAAGTTGTGGTACAGAATGAGTGTAACCTAGCTAGACACGAAAGTACACTAGCTAATGCAATTTCCCGCCTAGCTACACAAAGAAACACCTGAGGGACAAAAGAGGGAGGGGTCAGTCCCTACAAGACTGAGTGAAAGGCATAAATACAATATATAAAGCGGTAAAGTCATACAAGCCATAATTCTATACAAAGTTTTCAAGAAAAGAGTTGAAACCAGGCATCAATGTATAGAATTACAACTATCTAGATTAATTTCAGAAAAGTGATCAGTGGCTCGCCGAGTAAGCATTCTCCAACCTTACTTCTTTTTGTGTACAAGATCTTATTAAGCGATCATGCATAAATTACGTTTCACTTGTTATTGAATCCAATTCAGTGCACAGTTACTCCCTGTATCACCGGGTTGGTGGTCTGAGTAGCTAGCCCTTACCACCCAGGACAGGGTGATCAGTGGGTACATGGATCCCAAAGACCGGAATCCATCGGTTCACCAAACTCCTGGTAAACTTCCGGGTTGCTCCAAGTTTGGTTGAGACTAATGCAAGAGATAGTCGTCAGCCCTAGCTTCCTCGGTTCTTTCAATACATCAGCCCCTGGGCCCCAGGAAGTGTAATTATCTCGCCAAAATAGGACAGGGGCCAGAAAATGGGGTATTTCAGAAAACATTTGACTTTTGAAAACTATACATATATACAATAGTGTTTTTGGCCAAAACAACACATAATTGAGTTTGTAGGGTTTTATTAATATATCCTAACAAATTCCTCACCTGAACCGGTACCTAAAAGAAGAACAAGGACTCCTCGAGCCCTAGACAAACGGCTCAAAGTCCTCCTGAGAACCCTCTAGACAAGAAAAGACAAGACACGTGTGAGCCACGACTCAATATGAACCAAGTTTGACGCACGACAATGAATAAAATGCATATGGTGTGAATATGATATCACAATATGCCAAATATAAGTTGAAATACTCAACAATTAACTCACATTAGAATGGAATAATTCAAATTTAATAAATAAGAGCTAATTGGAAAAATCAAGCATTCGAGCAAGAGAATTAAGCAAATGAACGCAAAGAACCACTCAAAAGGGTCCAAGAAAGGGGTAGAAACTGAAACCACGAAGAAAGCATGCGAAATGAGAAAATTGAAAAAAGGGAAAATAGCATTTGAAACAGTCATTTCAAGTTTGAACTGGAAACGGAAACGACTGTTTCAACAGCCGTTGGAGGGAACAGACGAGATCGAAACGGCCGTTTCCAGCTTGAACTGGAAACAAAAATGGTTGTTTCGGAACCGTTTGTAAGAAATAGACGCCTTCCAAACGGCTGTTTCGAGTTTGAACTGGAAATGGAAACGTCCATTTGGGGTAGGCCTGGGCACAAAGAAGGGGGAAAAACAGGGGAGGCCGCGGAAAAACGCCCAAACCAAAAACCAACACAACCAAGAACCCAAAAATACACCAAAACCAACTCACGACATCTAATAAACTCCAATACACATTTAGGCCACATATAACAACACATAACATGCTTGAATGCATCCAAATTCAATCACAAAACCCCCAAAAATATGAAATATGCACACATGCTTCCAAGTTCCAAGAGCCACCACTAAGATTGCATATAATCACTCAAAAGCATGTCATATAACTTCACAATGCTCAAGCAAATCACACCATAAGCTCAAACCCTACTATATGCACCAAATTCTTAAAAACCCCACAATATAATTATCTTGGATGCAATAGAATTAAGGTAAGAGAATGGAGGTATGTTCTTGGTTTGATGCTTGTGTGGAACTGGAAGGAATTCTCTTATCTTCTTGTTGCTTGGATGGTTTGAGGAAATGGAGAAAGAAAGGGTTGGGATTTCTCTTGAATTAGGAGAGAAAATAAAGAAATGAGTTGTATGTGTGTTCAAGTGTGTATATACCGATATGTATATGTGTGGGAGAAGAGGGAGATTGCAAAATGGTCCTCAAAAAATTTAAAATGATGCAAAGTGGTATGCAAAGTATGAAATATCGCGAGTAGGTCACGAAATGGTTAAACAAGTAAAACTCAAAATTACCAAATATTAAACACGTAATATCAAGTTAGGAAAACACACGAAATACGATCAAAATACACAACTAGGAAAATAAATACGCAAATAAAAGTGCAAAAGAAATTAAATAAAATCTTAAATCTCAAAACTCTCATGCGTGGCGCGCTTACCTGTACGGACGAGAAGTCGGGGTGTCACAAAGCTGAGGGGCAGAGTCTAATTAAAATATCCATATGATTCGACGTGTTTGATTCCACGTGAGTGGGCCGGGAACCATTCCTTCCAACTCTTGTTACTCACTGCTCTATTTCCTAAATGGTCTCATTAGATGTAACGGTCTCGGACGTCCTCCCTTTTTCTCACCCCCCACATAATTTTATTAAAATCACCCAGAACTAACCACGGGTTCTTCTGAGAGCTTCTCAAGGATTCTAATAAATTCCAAGTTATATGCCTCTTAGATGTGTCCGGATGGCCATAAATGCAGGTGTGGTGCCAGCTGCTTTGATCACCCGGCATGCATACCATAACATCATAATGATATTTTGAGTAGCTGAGTAAGTCCACCGAAACATCTTGTGCCAAAACAGTGCAAGGCCACCACTCTTCCCTACAGCATCCACATGCAATCCGTTGTATCCCCATTTATCCCTAAGAGATTGTATCCTAAACTTCTTGCCTTTCATTTCTGAAAGAAAAATCAAACCAGGATTAAATTTTCGGAAGAATCCTTCCAACTCCTGAACTGCCCAGGCTCGACCCAAACCCTGACAGTTCTAGAAGAACAGATTCATGATGATCGGCGGGGTTGCCGAGCAACCATCGCCGAGTCTGAGGAGAGAGCGAAGCTTGTCAATAAAACAGTAGCCTTCTTCAAAGGACGAGACTCTGGTTCTTCCTCTAAGTGAACAGAAGACGATCTTTTTCCAAGTATTACAGATTCAGAGATGGAATTAATGGGAGTTTCTATTAACAAGGAATCCTCAGTAGAAGAATATAGGCTCAACACTGTTCTGTTATCACGGTTCTTGAGAATTCTAGGTTTGGATTTTTTCGCTGAAGAGAATTTTGGGTTTTTGGTTAAAGTCCTACCACTATCGAGCGCTTCGAAGAAATAGAAGAAAAGGTGAAAATTAGATTTAGTGATATGGACTGACACGTGGTAAGTTGTTCGAAGTTAGTCAGAGAATTAACACAATCGGTTTTTGTCAGAGATGGTTGTAGAATTTTAGGAATATCAGAGGGTTTGGAGTCTATGCTACGCGGCTTAGGTGAGGTGGTAGATAAAGAGTAAATTTGGCTTGGGTTACTAGCACTCCAAATTGACTTAGAGATAGGTGGGTTTGGAATAACAAACTGATTATTAGGATTAGTGGGCTCACAGAATTTGTTAACTGACTCAGAGATAAAAGGGTTTAGAATAACAAGTTGGTTATTGGGATTAGTGGGTTTAAAGAGAACGTTAGGGTTTTGTTGTTCGTTGGCGGAATATATGGGATTTGAAGGGTGGAGATTTTCAAACGTGGGAGTGGAGGGAATCTTATCTGAAGGGGAATGCATGAACGTGACGGGAATTTCTCGCTGGTGATTTTTGGAAACCTGAGAACTGACATTAGAAATGCTGATCGGCCGGAGTACTCTGGTGAACGAAATGGAGTTAATTCTCTACGATCCAAAAACCAACCAAACTCCTTCCATCCCGACTTACCTGAATCTAAGAATGTACGCAACCATGCCCCATACGGATATTCCTCCTCCTTGAACTCAAATCCATCCTCACATTGTACCGGACATATGTTCACAATATGATCACACAACCTACATATGTAGCAGAAATTAGGTAACCTTTCATAGCTCAGAGTAACCAGAATCTCCTCTTCACCTGAGGCATTCTGTATCCGAATAGCCCTCTTCAATGGTTCCTCCATATTCATAATGACTTTGATACGCATATTGGGACTAAATAAATGTCCACCCCTTTTATTTTCATCGTACTCCAGAAATCTGCCCAATTGCTGACCTATAAATTCTGCAATACCTGAGTACGTTTTGAAATAGGCAATCCTGAAACTTGAACATGAAAGCACAATATGATAAGTCGCAGGTATTCGGATCCTCAGAATCTGTAACCTCCCGTAGCAGAAGCAAATATTTCTCAAAAGCCCACAGACCACCCTGTAAGATCCTATTGTAGTCTACTTTGTGATTGAGAACGAATAAGAATCATCTGCCATCCAGTTTCTCTACTTCCATTCCCTTAATTGGGTTAAAGACTCCTTTCATAGTGGATTGAGACGCATCAAAGCGAACTGGCTTTCTTGAAAGGACTCTTCCCACCATCAGAAATTGGGTCTGTCTGTCGTCACCTTTCCACACATTATCTGGGGCTACCCTTTCCATGTCGTCCGTCGACATTAACGCCAAAAAGAAAACCATTTAAAACTTTAACTTCCCTATAGAGACAAAGCAAAGTGCAACGTTAGTATAGTAAAACGAATCCTAAAAACTAAGAAAGAAGCAAGTTTGATTGAGTAAAACGTATGAAGGAGATTGATGACAAATCCGGTCGCTATGCTGGAACACTCGTGTATCACTCCCTCACAAACTAAACCACAGCACTCACAGACTCACGAAAGAAAAATTTGTAAGACCACAGGGGCAGAAAACTCTCAGATGAGAGAAGAGAAACCCTTAACAATTGATTAAGAGTATTATTAGGAGATGTTATCTTCCATTATATATGTAAGTATTATTATTGGCAGGTTAGACCGTTCACCATATATATATATAACTAAATATTATTATTGGGAGGCTTAGTCATTCTTCGTAGACAATATCACGTTTTGTCTTGAAAGTTGAATATATATATATATATATATATATTCAACTTTTATATATATATATACCAAATAAAAGGATTAGAAAACTTGAATGGCATGTAGGAAGAACTATTGTTGATTCGCTTCAATCGACTAGAACTGCTGATAACGTGTTATAACTTAAAATTATGGTTGAATATTTTAGTGACACTTTCGTATAGCTTTCTTCTTATTTCATTTGTGTGTTTATAATGTACAATGCAGTTCTTAATTTGTAGAAGGAAAATAAACAGTGGTAGCATAGCTCAACAGTTGTGACGCCCCGGTCTTTCGGCGGCTTAGGTTTGTTTAACGTGTCATTAATTGCGTGTTTTAATTTCTTTTAATTATGTAATTATATAATTTAACTTGATATTAATTGAAATGTTTGCCAATATGACTTAATTGATCTAAGTGAATTTGTGACTCAATTGAATAATTTGAACGCATGAACTATATGCGCATGTGTGTCGTGATTGCGTGCCGATTCCCTGCTTCATGATTTCTGATTTCTGTGAATTTTGAGCATGTCGTGCATTTATGGGTTATGAGTGATTATATGTGCTCATTGCATTGTCCCAACCTTGTTTAACCATCCGAAATTCACCCAGAACTCAAACATATTCACTTACCCGGCTAAAATGACCCATGCCCACAAAAAGGTCCATAACTCACTCAATTTAAATCCAAATCATGAGATTCTCCAATTATGCAAAGTAATATGGTATTAGATGAATAAATATTCCTTCCGCTCTCTGCCACAACCATTTTCCTTCTATCATAAGTCAGTTTTTCTCCAGATTGACAACTCTGTCATGAATGATCTTTTATCTGGTTCATCATCGATGGCTCATCCTCCATGAATAATTCTTTTCATCATCCATGGCAAGTCCGCGTTTGTCTGGTTCAATCTCTATGAACCCAACTCAATTCATGGATGTGAAACAACAATATTATCCTATCTTGGTTTCTCAATTTAGTCTCATTCAATGTGCCCTGTACATATGGTTGTTTGTCCGTCCACATCAAGGCAGTTCGAATCAACTCCATCAATTTTGTGCATGATATTCAAGATGGACTTTAAAAGTTTTTTGAGTCCATTTTGGGGGAGCTACTAAGCATAAATAGTTATTGATACTATTATATTTAAGTGTCGGACACATATAAACCATTTGTTGTCTTGAACTCTTTTCTTGGTTATCACTTTCTTAATTCTTTTTTTATCTCACCTCACTTTAATTCTTAAAATTTTCTATATTCTTATTATATTTTTCCTTCATATTTTTTAATTTCTATTTTAATATTTATTTTGACTAATATGGCACTATCAAATTTCTTTACGGTAATTTATTAATTATATTAAAACTAATTATAATATATATATATATATATATAATTTAATTTTAATATATTTAAATAATAATATTTTTGAGCACACACATTGAGTGTCCACAATTACTAGTATTTTTTTTAATTATTTTGTTACGTTTCTAACTTAGTGGTTACATTCTTTTACTTTTTTTTATCTCTTCTTTTACTGTTTCTATTTTCTAATATTTAGGAATTTCTCTAGATATATACTACATGTACTTTTTGTTTTAAAATAATAAAAATAATCCTCCAATTATAAGAAGTAATATGAAGGCTTGCAATAAGAAGAAGATTATTTTTTAATAGCACAAACATTTTCGAAGTGTGATTTAACCAATTCCATTGCCCCAAAAAAGAATCATTTCTGCATGGAAGACTGACCTATATATGCGTTCAAGAGACACTCATTTAAGGGTTGATTCAGTATTTTCCACATACTAGAATGTGTAGTTTCCATTGATTCATTCCTAGTGTAGCGGCCCGAAAACTGGGTTTGTTGCAAATTTCCCAAAACATCATCAATTTGAGATTTGAGCCCAGTTGTTTCAATATTAATTTTAAAATTGTTTGACACTTTTTCTTGTTTTTTCACTCGAGCCCATTTGTTCCATGTAATTGTAATCTCCATTTCATTGAAAGTTTGTACTTTGTAGCAGTAGTAGTAACCCAAACAAAGCAATTCGACCAATATGCATTGGACATGCACTCTCAGCAACAGGAAATCTTGTCCAAAATCACATCTTCTTCATCAAACACCTTGCATACCATCGATAACCCAATCAGCTCCACTGTAATTTCCGCTCCAGAATCGAACAAATCCTACATTCTCAAGAAATGCATTGCTCTCTTGCACTCATGCGCTTCCTCCATCCCAAAACTGAAGCA
>JBBMKE010409542.1:0-11738 GCA_037834125.1 Lippia alba | reverse complement strand
CGCCTGCCAGAGTTCGATCCTTGGTCCTTGCTCCAAATCTGCTACCTGTGTTACCACTGAGCTAAACCCGCGGGGGTGCGTATTTTATTTTTCTTTATATATGTAATAATGTATTGTACAATTTTAGAGAGTTTCGTTCTTATTCATTTTAATTTTAATAAATATACTTTTGATTTTAAATATAAATTTTAGTTTTTCAAATTTTAATAAATATATTTTTGATATTAAATATAGATTTTCTTTTTCATTATTTTATATAGTTTATAATAATATTAGTTTTGTTCTTTAGTTTTAGTACTATTTTTATAAATTTATATTTCGACATGCTATTTAAATAATTTAATAAAATTTTGATTTAGTATTTCTTAAAAATATATTTAAATTAATTTTTTATTATATTTTTAAAAAAAAAGTTGACCCATGCCTTGGCATGGGTTTATAACTAGTTAAAGAAATAATTTACCATAAATATTTTAATTAATTAAAATTAATTTAATACATCTATATCTATATCTATATACTATAATATATAGGAAAGATGTAGTTAACTAAAATTGAGTCAATTTTGACTCTATACTTTTTTCTCTTTTTAAATTTTTTTTATTTCTTAGAAATTATTCTATTGGTAGATCATTTATTAATAAGTTTAATTTTTTTAAACAAATTACCTAAATTTTATTAATTAATTAATTGAATAATATCATAATCAAGAAAATATCTTTAATTACTCAAATCATTTCCAAATTATCTATAAAAAACTTTTTTAAAAAATTAATTACCTAAAATTTCTCAATTAACTGAATAATACCATAATTTTAGGAAATATCTTTAATTACACAAGTCATTTCCAAATTACCTATAATCATATTATTATGACATAAATTTAGTTTCCTTATTTGCTATTTAAAGACTTATAGATATAAATCATTCATTTTATTTCTCATTTTCTATACTCATTTCTAACATGAAGGTCTTTGAATGAATTTTTATTTTGTTTGTTCAATTAATTTTCATTTCGTGTTTGTTTGGAGTTTATTATTTGATAATTGATTTTTTTTTTGTTTTAGCCTTTTACTTATGATATTTACTTTTTGTCATGGGGCATTTTTATAAAACTCCCCATGAGTTGAAAAAATTTTAGTTCGCTCCCCAGGTCGAAAAATTCTTAAGTTCACTCCCCAGATGAGAATCAAAATAGCTTTAAAACCATCACAGCCCGGACAGTAGTCCAGACAGGTTTCGGGATGGGGCGTCCTGGCCGGGACAGTTTTCAATCCCAACTGTGATGGTCTTCCAGATTAGGGATGGCAACAAGCCGAGCCGAGCCTTGACATTTTTTCGAGGATCGGGCTCGGACTCGCCATAAATATTAGGGTTTCGAACTAGGTTCGCGAGCCATCAAATCTCAATTTTCTGGCTCGATCTTGGCTCGAGCTGGCTCGGCTCAACTCGCCAACCAGTATGATACCAAATCCAAAAGCACATTACAAATGCCTTCAACTCTGAAAGGGATGAAATTATTGATTAAATAAAAAAACACAACAGACATTTCATCAAAAATTTGAACATCAAGATCTTAAATTTATAAAATATATAAACACAGCTACATAATGGACATTTGATTTCATAAAAATCATGAAATTTAAATAATAAAAACCTCGAGAAAACTAAAAATTCATACAAATGATAGGAGCTTTCCAAATCTCACTAAGAAAAGTGAAAGGAATTTCAGATCCAATATCTCAAAATTGAAGAATCAACTAAGAGCGAGAAGCGGCGGCGGGTGGTAGCAAGATGTGCTGCAAATGGAAGAAGATCCGGTGGTGTGACTTGCGAGTGCGAGAGGAGGCAGTGGGTGGCACGTGAGGGGGAGACACTGCGGCAAATGGTGGCGAGATGTGATCCACTTCTGCAAATCGAAGAAGATCCGGTGGCGTGAGGCAAGAGGCGGCGGCGGGCGGTGGAATAAGGGCAAGATGCAGCATGGTGGTGGTGGTGGTGGTGGTGGTGGGGCGTTTGGTAGCATGAAGGTGGTAGGTTGTGGACTGCTAGAATATGTTGGGGAGAAAGGGAATGGATTTGTAGGGGTTTTTGTCTCAAAAAATGCAGATCTGGTGCTGCAAATGAATATATATATATATATATATATATATATATGTATATGCTATGTTATATGTATATATATTATTATATTAGAATATATAATATATTATATATAATATATATTATATATTTTTTAAAAAAATAATAACTTGGCTCGCGAGCCACGAGCCAAGGAATATAGGATTCGGGCTTGGGTTCGAAATTTCACGAGGTTGGGCTCGGCTCGGCTCGGCTCGTCAATTTCGAACCCAAGCCCAAACCTTGTTTGAGCTAGCTCGTTGGGCTCTTGAGCCAGCTCGACTCATTGCCATCCCTATTCCAGATTGTATTCTGGACCCCTGTCTCGGCCGGGACACCTTTTGGGCTAAAATCAGTGCCAGCCGGGACCAAAACTTGAGAGCATCAATGTTTTAATTTCGGCCCCCTTGGATTCCTTTCTTAATTACGTGGTCCATTGGACATTGAATGATTACATAAACATTTTAAATAATTATTGGCATCATTTCCACGCATAACTTCATATCATATGCATGTCGAGCGTCGATTATTTGGTTCATTTGTCCAAGTCTCTTGAACACTTATGTCTTTTGCACAGAGGTTGATCCCGAGGGAGTCGAGCCGGATCATTAGCTTCTTCATTTTTGCTTCTTTTGTCAATGTGAGGTTTTATTTATATTAATTGACCCGTAATACCTTATGTGACTTGGATTTGGCCAAAATGTACACTTTATAAATATTATTTCCAAAATGGCTTCAATTACTCAAATGTTTTCAAATGATTTCATGAAAATATTTTGGCAAGATTATTCATGTATTATTGATCTCCAGGGAAGTGTGTGGATAGGTCCGGAACGACATCAGGTCGTCGGGGTGTCCTATCCTATACAAAGTACCATCTGAGAATACCTTCATGCGACTTGGGTGGCTGGAAGGTAGGGTATTCTTGAGTTGGTGGTTTTACCATCGAAGGAGCGGGTAGGATTCATGAACCCTGACTCAATATGGACCAACGTGGAGTTCGGGCCTAGCAAACCCGTTCACTAAAATCAGGGAAATAAGGATGGAAAATGTTTTATGAATTATGTTATGATTATGATCAAGATTATGTATGCATGAACGCCTTAATGTTTTATTCACACAGATTGGGAGTAAGGTTGGATAATTACCCCCTCGCCGGGTCACATAACGATTATGAATTTAAATATAAATTGGACATTCATAATTCCGAGCGGTGCCTCTTTCTAAACTAACCATTTGGTTATTTCTAAAACTTTACTCGGAGTTATGAATTACATGTGTATGTGATATATTTATTTATGTCCCTCACTCAGTCCTTGGACTGATACCCCGCGTTTTTTAGGTATTTTTACAGATTTGCTAGACGGGAAATAAAGTCATAGAGTCATCTTTATTTTGAGTCTAACATATCATTCTGTTGAATACTTGATGATATTATATTATGAATTTACTTATGCATTGTATTTGCTTTTGGGCTTGTAGCCCTTGTTGGTATTGCGGCCTTGCCGGCCATTGATGTATTATTTTGGGAGATATATCTTTACAATATCCTCTATTTCTTCCTTACGGCACATATGGTTGGGACATCAATACACGTACTACTCATGTGAGACGTTTAACATGTCGGGACTTTTGTGCTTATATGCTTCAGGTAATATTCACAAATCTATCTTCTTAAATTTTAGCTTAATAACTGAAAAGATAAAATTAAATTAACATGATCATTTAATGATTATAAAATAATAGCTTTTTAGATTCGAGAAAACGATCAGTCACTCTTACTTTATGGAGGTCGACTTTTGCAACAATTTGTGGTTGATAATTATGTAAAAATTGAAACTCACAAGCTGAGATGGATACGCCAACACCAACAAAACATTCGGTCGGAACTATACCAGGGTATCCAAGATTGTTTAGATGGTGGAGAAAATAACGCAGGTAGATAAAAAGTATTCATTATATATTGCGTACAATTTTTTTTTTTTTGATATTAATAATGAAAATATTATTTTCTAGGGAATATTGGGCAGATAATAGTACTACCATCATCTTTCACATGTGGCCCGCGTGATATGTACCAACGCTATCAAGATGCGATGGCTTTTGTGCAAACCTTTGGAAAACCTGACTTAATGGTCGCCATGACTTGCAATCCGAATTGAATTGAGATTAAAAAATGAACTCAAGTTAGGACAAATTCCTCAGGATCGTCCGGACTTGCTATCACGTATATTCCGAGTAAAATTTGAAGAGTTTAAGAAAGATATAGTAGATAGAGGAGTTCTAGGAAAAGTTCGTGCTTATTCAAATGTTATCGAGTACCAAAAACGAGGTCTGTCGCATGCCCATCTCTTAGTCATCTTTGAAAATAGTGACAAGTTGCGAACACCTGAGGATTTTGACAGTGTCGTACGGGCTGAAATACCTAACAAAGACGAAGTAACTGCATTGTATGAAACTGTTATGAAACATATTATTCACGGACCATGTGGTGATCATAACCGACAGAGTATGTGCATAAGAAGGTAAATGCAAAAAAGGGTTCCCAAAGCCATTTATATCATACACTGCGCGGGGAAATTATTCATATCCATTGTATAGAAAATAGGAGGGGTATGTCGATTCCACTAAATAATACGTCTGGGGACAATGGTTGACAATGGATGGGTTGTTCCGTACAATCCCTGGTTTCTTTTGAAGTATGATTGCCATATTAATGTTAAAGTTTGCGTGGCATCAAGGGTGTGAAGTACATATATAAATACATCCATAAGGGTTCAGATCGAGCATCTATGGAGTTGCGTAGAGAAATGCATGATGAAATTCAACAATTTGTAGATGGAAGATGAATTCATGCACCAGAAGCATTTTGGCGAATACACGAATTCATTATGTATAAAATGTACCCTTCTGTAATAAGACTGCAGATACATTTGCCAAATCAGCAGCCAATTAACTTCAGTGCATCACCAAGTATACGAGATATCTTGGAAAATGAAAATAATTCAAAGACTTTGCTAACTGAGTTTTTCAAGATGAATTGTGATCCTGCCTTGACTGAGAAGTATTTGTATCAACAATTCCAGGAATACTACATATTTTGTGAACTAACTGGGGTTCGACAATTGTGGGAGGAATTTTATCTGTATATCCTTGAAGATTATACTAGATCAAGTCCTGCAAACCCTTATATGACAATCAATAGACTGTTGCTCACTTTAAGAAGACTATATCATTATATGGTAAAAATCTTTAGGATTTTGATTTACCTTCAATTGGCAATGATTTAGTGAGTGATACTCCGCTCCCAAGGATAATCGAAGAGGAACTCTCCATTGAAATACTGGAAGAAGATTTGCAATATGTTGAAAAATTAAATAACCACAAAAAAATGGCATTTTATCATGAGAATTGTATTGCAAAATCAATCTGGAATCTTTTTCATAGATGGGCCTGGGGGATCTGGAAAGACATTCTTGTATCGAGCTTTATTAGCTCTTTTCAGAAAAAAAAAGTGGTTAAATTGTTATTGCAACAACAACATCTGGAATTGCAGCAACTTTATTACCTGGTGGAAGAACTGCACATTCACGATTTAAAATTCCACTAAAACCATCTGCTGGGAGTTATTGTAAGATTAAAAAGCATACTGATCTTGCAGAAGTAATCAGGCTTGCTAAAGCTATAGTGTGGGATGAAGCACCAATGGCAAACCGTTATGCTTTTGAAGTTGTTGATAGGACTTTCAGGGATATCACAAAGAATGACTTGCCATTTGGTGGGTAAGGTTATAATTATGGGTGGAGATTTCAGACAAGAATTATCAATTGTTAAAGGAGGGTCGATCGGTCAACATATATCATCAAGTATTTCAAGATCAACATTTTGGGATGATGTTCAGATTCTACATCCTCAACAAAAAATGTGATCCCAACATGATTTTGCATACTCACAATTTCTTTTGGGTATAGGCAATGGTACAAAACACTCAATTAATGGTAATTTCATAAAATTGCCTCAATCAATGGTGATACCATGAGAAGGTGAACAATGGCTTAATGATTTGATCGATTTTGTTTTTCCAAATATGATTGATCATGCAAATGATGTCAGTTACATCGTAGGAAGAGCAATTATAACTCTGAGAAATATGGATGTGGACAAGATAAATGAGATGTTGATTGAAAAATTCCCCAGTGAAAAGAAGGTATACACATCTTGGGATTCAGTTGATGGTGATAACAATAATCTTTTCTGAAATGAGTTTTTGAACTCGCTAAGTCCAAGTGGTTTTCCACCACACAAAATTGCTCTAAAAAGGGGTCCCCTATTATGCTTCTGAGGAATGTTGCTCCTGAGCTTGGACTTTGTAATGGAACTCGATTAGTATGTCGCAATCTTGCTAGAAACTTCATCGATGCTGAAATCATGATGGACCCGCATCAAGGGACGCAATACTTTTTACATCGGATGTTTTTGAATACTAAAGAAAACTCTGGATTACCATTTGTCTTGACCCGTGCACAATTTCCAATAAGATTGAGTTTTGCTCTAACCATAAATAAATATCAAGGTCAGACAATTCCAAACATTGGAATATATTTCCGTAATCATGTCTTCAGTCACGGACAATTGTATGTTGCATTATCTAAAGGAGTTTCACAACAGACAACCAAAATTTTGATTAAGAATGGAAAGCAAGAGCGACGATCAGGCATATATACTAGAAACATTGTATATCGAGATGTTTCACTAACATCCCATCAGTGACTCAACCAAACCTCCTGATGTAACAAAGAGTAAGGAATCAAAAATATTTATTTACATATTTATATCTATTTTGACAATATAAAATGAGAATTTATTAACTTTTTGAATAAAAAATAAGTTACTTAACTTATTTAACGTTGTCTAAAGCAACGACCATAATTCCACTTTGCATTTGTAGGGAGATGTTTCTCCTTTAAACAAATGGATACTCCTAATGACTTGGCTATCACTGAAGAGATAAATGAATAAATGGATGTTTGGCATTTGTAGAAGGAGTCTCGATGGAAAAACACTTCTCAAAGAGTAAATATATAATCAAGAATTTTGTGTCTTATAACTATGAAGTACTTATCATGAAAATCTATCTTCTATGTAGTATTTTTGCAGCCTTCAAAATTACAGATGATCAGTTCTGATTGGAAGACAATTGTTGACATAAATGGACGGGATTTAAGAAAGTGGATTTTACGAGTATTACCTATGTTTTAAAACCCAGACCGGAGGTCGAACCGGAGGCCTTACTGGTTACTAGTTTGACCGGTTCGACCGGTCAGACCACTGGTCGAACTGGTATGACGTCATAAATATGTAATAATTATATTTTATTATATATTTATATATACTGTTAAAAATATTAATACATACATGTATCTTTGGGCTTTTGCCCTAAGCCCAATACTGATTTGACCCAAGTGCAATAATTCAAACCTCAAATACGTTATTTGCCGCTGCTATCCACAAAGTGAAAGAGCAAAAATAGAAAACCCATCCTTCACTTCCAGTTCCGCCACCACCTCCTGGAGAGGTCCGCCGCCAGCAGTTCTCCACCACCTCAAGAAGTCCATCTCGTCCATGAAAGCTCTCCACTAGCTCCAAAATCTCTCCCATCTCTTGATTGCTTACGATACGTGACTTGTTTTGATAGTTAATTAGCATAAAATTGGTAAATTCCTCTAGATCTGTTGCCTCCTCAAGGTTCTGACACTAAAAAATGGAGATTTTTTGGGATTTTTTATACTTTTTTAAATAACAAACGGGTCAAACGGCCTGTATACCGGTCCGGTCCGGCCTATATACCGATTTTTGATCGGTTTCTACCGGTCCTCACTGGGCTAAAAGAGCAACGGTTTTAGGGGGCAACTCGGGCCGGATAGGCGGCTGGTCACCAGGTGAACCGGTCCGATTGGCCGGTCCGGTCCGGGCTATCACTGAAGAGATAAATGAATAAATGGATGTTTGGCATTTGTGGAAGGAGTCTCGATGGTAAAACACTTCTCAAAGAGTAAATATATAATCAAGAATTTTGTATCTTATAAATATGAAGTACTTATCATGAAAATCTATCTTCTATGTTGTGTTTTTACAGCCTTCAAAATTATAGATGGTCAGTCCTGATTGGAAGACAATTGTTGACATAAATGGACAGGATTTAGGGAAGTGGATTTTACGAGTATTACGAATACAGAGGACACAAAAGTATATGGGTATTAAATTATAATTTTGTTTAAAATAAGATTGAGAACTATTAAAATAACGTATTCTAATTGATTTCTTTATCAGTGAATACACACTGAATGCTAATCATGCAGGCATTGATGTGGTATAAGTTAATAACTTCATAAATGTATTTCCATGAGTATATATGTATATATCTTCTAACTAAATTGTTTCACTGTAGTATTTCAAGTATCGTTTCCAAAAGTAGAGCATGGATGTCAAGCAATATAAGACTTCGTGCAAAACTACTACAAATTAACAACATTAGCTTATTGTAATTTCTCATGAATTTTTATTATTTGACTACGAATATATTCTTTTTTAATGTCGAAAATGCAGGTTTATGGCAGAAGTTAGTTATAGTAAATTATAATTATATATAATCAGGTTGGTTTGTATATATTTTGTGATGCAATAGTCTTGAGATACGGTGTTCTATTTATGGTTTTTTTTAATGAAGGACATTATTATATTTGTAGTTTGCATTTGATTGGAATATATATTTTGCATTTTTTCATGAACAAAATATTGTTTGAGTTTTTCTAATATTTTTTATCAACAAAAGTTTATTTGACTTTTACATGCACTTAACGGTTCCGTCCAAATTTTAACGGTTGGGACAAAAAATGTAACAAAATGAAACCAAGGGACTATTTTTGTCTAATTCTGAAGAATGAGACCAAAATTGAAAATTGCACTATTCAAAAGGACCAAAATTGTAATTTACTCTATTACTTTTTATCCCGATATTTTTTTTAAAAATTTTACAAGGAAACTAAAATACATCTTATAATTTAAGTAATTTTATCCTAAATGGTCAATAAGATGATCCGCCAGAAAGAGATTTATATATGAATACCATTTTCGGTTTTGGTTGAGTTTTGAAAGAAATTTTAAGTTAAAAAGAATTTGATTTTAGTTTATAGTCAAGTTCATTGTCATTTTTAGGGATAATTGCTTTATAATATGTTGTACATCTTGAAAGCAAGCAAGATTTGGGTGCAGGAAAATTGCAAGATTTAAAAAGAACTAAAATTTGAAAAACACGTAATTATATATCTATACTAAATATTAATCCTCAGAAACAAAAGTGGTCTCTTTTTTTATTTAATTTATTTATTTTTTTAATCATATACAAGAACGTGTTTTACTAAATTATTTATTTATTAACTCCATTTTTTTTGTCAACTTAACTCCATTTATTAACTCCATTTTTCTGTCACCTCACTTTTACTCTTTTCTTTTATATTTTTTTTATAATTTTTTCTCATATTTTTTAATTTATATTGTAACTATTTCCTATTAGTATAATATTACTAAATTCATATTAAAATAAATAATTTAATATATTTAAAAAATAATAATTATTTTTTTTGCACACATTGAGGGTGCGAAATTACTAGTATATAATAGTATTCGTCATGCATCTTGTAAAGAGGAACACATATGATTCAGATTCGACTAGGGCAAAACACTCCTCCCCAAAGCTTTAACATCGTGATATATCCATGCAAACTGCAATAAATTGCATGTTCGATTTCTATATTATACAAGGTTTTCAACCCCGCCAACAAGCTAAAAAGACAACATAATTAACATGTTATTTAGTGGTACAAACTCCACTTAAACACACACGGGCAACGTAAAATATACAGCTAATCAGTGGAAATTATTCTTAAACCCAAGTGTTTTTCGGCGAACTCGACAAGATTACTGATTTCACCATCGTCAATTGCTCCGTTGAGATCTTTGTCGGCCTTCTTCATGCCACGCTTGGCCTTCATCCCGCAGAACCACCCGCCGCTGGCCTTCACGGCTGCCCGGAGCTCCTCCACGTTAATCTGACCGTCTTGATTTGCGTCAAAGTTTTTCAACCATTTCTTGAATTCCTCTAAGGACATTTCAACTTTGCCGTCGTTACCAGAGCGGGGATTGCCATAAGTAATCGCCATGGGGAATTGTCTGTTTAATTGAATGTAGAGTGTGTGTGCAAATTTGTTTCTTAGTTGTGATCAGGGTGAGGAGTAAATAATAGGGAGGACCTTCATTTATAGTGTTTTTCAGATTATTGCAAGGCTTTGTGGATGGGGAAGGGAGGAATCAGAATCAAATTACAGAAGTCCAGAAATTTGTGGCACAATGTAAAATGTTTGCATGTTGCCCTACTAGGAGTGAATGGACACAAAATTCTTTTTTTTTTTTTTTTGGCGGCGTACAAAATTCTAGTCTAGATGGATTCGGCAAAATCCCAACTAATTATATGACAAATATATTATATATTTATTATTTAATTAATTGGTCTCTCTAATTTTTTTACTAACTAAATAACGAGTATAATTATTCTTTTTATTATGCTGATTAGTTGAATTAATTCCAATTAGAATTATATTTTTCCAAACAAAAAAAAAAATCTGATTAGAATTATTCAAATCTATGTATTCATAAAAGATGCATGTTGAGTAGAGTCACAGTGAAGCAAAATAAATTGTCCTTGATGTTAATCTCTATACGGATATATTTCTCAATTATTTTGGTCCCCAAATATAGTTTAGGAATAATAACAATTTGGTCCCGGGATGTATATAGCATTTTCCTTTTTTTTGCCAGAATATAGCATTTCCACAAACGTTGTGAAATTACTTTTCCAATTTTGCATTACATATAAAATAATATGTACAAATATTTGGATATATAATTTTCAAAAGGGCATTTACTTTTTCTACTATACTTTGGCCAATTTTAGAATTTACAGGATAGGTTTGTAATTCAGTAGATTTGACGTAATAGATAATACGCTATTGTTAGTGGTTACATCAGTTGAATTTCTAGCATACGGACACTTTTAAAAATATTATTTTATTACATTGTACTATGTCAGATAATCATATTATTTAAGAAAATATTATTCTCGCTATATTCTGTTAACCATAAATCATGCATAGGTTGCAACAATTTATTATTTAATGGACTTTTGTTGATATTTTAACAATCTTGAAAGTGCCGCAACAAGAGTTTCTATATTTTGGGACCAAAATTAAAATTCTCCTGATCATTTATGTCCTCAAATAAAAGGAAAAATAAATTGGCGAAAGTGTAGAAAAAAACATTTTGATCGCAGGGGGGAAAATGGATAGAAACTTATCTCAATCTTCATTATAAAAGTGTAACAACTAACAAGTCCCCTCAAGCACCATGATTTGACCAGAACTCCACTTTTCTAGAAAAGAAATTAAGAATAATTAAATTAGTCAGTTGTATTTAACGAGATAATTTTCTTATCATCATTTTCAGTACTCATCACAAAAAAGATAAGATGAGTTCAATGAATAATCCTGCAATCATGCATGTTC